>JAEQBH010003960.1:0-296560 GCA_016808115.1 Tetrastigma voinierianum
CTTTTAACGATGGAGACCACGTCACCCGTCGAGGACCCGACACTGTGAAATGGTGCTTAAGATGCACCATGAGAATGAAGATACGCTAATGTACGCAGCGATGACTCGAATGAACACGGAAGAAGCAGGCCTATTCACGGTGGTTGGTCGCCCAGGAGGGAAAGAAGATAAACCCAAAATGACACGCAAAGGAAAAATGTACGGCTTATTGATGCCTATCTATATATCACCACCGAGGGTATGTAGTCGCATTTAATGCGGCGTCAACCGATCGTATGCACGACATCTTAACCGGCTAGCGGCCGGTTCACACTCACAGGAGCCTTTGTAGGCTATGATGGTCGAGCCAGAGGGCTTCCTCGAATTTAGATAGAGCGCCCGTGTCGGTTTATATTGATAACCCGCAGGTTAGACATAATAACATAATATCCCACGTGTAATTACAAGTAAGGCCGCAAGAATAATAAAAATTACAATTTTATTAATAGCACCCAGGTGTTCGGCATTGGCCCGATTAGCATTGCGAAGCAATATTTTTACGATACATTCGAACTTATAAGACATGTCCAGAGTGAATGAAGCATCCGTTAGGATCCAAGACGGAAGAGCATCATTTGAAGCCAAAGGAGAAGAAGGGGTGATGGAAATTTGAGCAAGAAATGAAAAAGCCAGATCTTTGCCACGAGGCTAAGAAGGAGGAAAGGAGAGGATGAGGGTACAGTGGAGGCTTAGCCAGAACCTGGCGAGTTTATGAGGTGCCCTCGGATGCGGAGGTATCATTGAGTTTAGAACCACCCAAACCCATCCGAATATTTCAGGCCTCAGCTCAGACCATCTTTGTCTCTGACCATTCCATGTCCAGAAGGGCATACTCAACAAATCGATCGTAACCATCCCTCGTGCGCAGCCCCTTCACTTGAAGATTGTCCGTGAGCGATCAATTGTCAGCCTTCTATGCCGAATGACGAGGATATCCATTACCTCGTCATCCTCACCTTTTATAACTATTCCCATATCTTAGGATCGATCGGATATTGATAGCAACTAATGCGATTACCTGACAAGTTATAAAATTTACATCGAAAATTAAGCGGCATTAATGATGGCCACTCCCCCATGATATGGCGGTCGAACTTGCTTTTTTTTCGACCAGGGGATGATTCACCTCCCCGGTAGAAAAAGGGGGGCATTGTGGGTACCTTGGATCCAGGCCCAACACCAATGGCCAGCCGACTCAATATCCTTAAAGGCCCAGCCACCAGCCGGCCCAGGAACGCCGGGCCGACCTTCTGCACCTTACTGACACTGACGGATGAGGCGGACATTAAGCCGGCCCATAAATGCCCGACTGACCTCCCTCCACAGTAGGAATCCCATGGCAGGATGCGTATTTAGCTCGAGCACTTATTTTCCGGAAGTGGCAACTCCCCAATGAAGTGCCAGCCGGCTCTCTACTTCTGAAGCATAAGTTCACTCATGACGACTCGTCGCCCTCGACAAAATGGAAAGTCCTCTTGATAAAAGTTGATTGGGAAGAGTAGTTACTAAAGGAAGAATAAGTCGCGCCAGGAAATAAAGTCATCTTTCCCACTAACATTATGGGAAAGAGAATCGTGACTAACGAAAAACGGATCCTCTTTCTCCTGCCAAAAGAAATGATCACGCTTCAAAAAATTACCGCACCAAAATCTTTACTTAAGAATTACTATTGTGAGCTCTATATCGTTCAAAAAGAGTGACTTTGCCGTGAAGGCGGCGGAACACCCTGCCGCCTTCTTTTTGTTTGCGGGATTACGTTTAACTAATGAATACCCTGACGATCCGGTGATTATGAGAGTCGAGAGACCACAAATATGAAATGCTTTCTTTTAGCATGGCTCAGCAGCGTCAGCGGTCGCGCCGTCGGCCCAGTTCGGCCATCGGGCTTAGTTTTGAGCCACAGGCTCGAAGCCTTGGAGAAACATATGGCTGTTGATATGGGCGAGTTCCTAGATGGGGCTCTTCTATGTGGGCCATGGGATCTTCTTGGTCAAGAGGCCTCTTCCTAGGCTGTGTTATGGGGCTGTGGAACAGCTTATTTTAGCGTGTCTGACTTTAGAATTGATTCGAATTTAGGTTATTAATGGGATGTTGTATCATCATCTAAAGATTTTATCAATTTGATTATGTCTATCTCTCAAATAGATTGCTCGTTTGAATGAAAAAATGAATGGTTTCTTCAAAATTTAAAAAAAAAAAAAACATTTTTCAAATTTAAAATTTAAAACTTTATTAATTTTGGAGATTATTGGACTAAAATGTTTGAAAAAGTGGGTAAGCGTAACTGATTTAACATCGGATTAATCAAACATAGGTTGACTCAAACATTGCTGAGGTGGGGGATGGAAGCAGAAGAGAGGAAGAAGAAATCAAGGGAGGTGACAGTGGAAGAATGGAGTGGGTCGTCTTCATCGAAGCTCTCCAGAACTGCAACCATCACTTCGCTCTCCATCCAAAGGTCGTCGCCTTCTTCTTCTTCACCACTCTCCATTTTCAGTTTTCTTTCTCTATTTCTCTCCATAACCCAAGCTATTTCATTCTTCTTTTTTAATCTCTTTCCCGCGCCGCGCAGATCTGGCAGTCAGTTCACCCATGTATGGAGGCGGATTCTCCAGGCTTTTGTACCGGAGGCAAGTACCTGTATCGTGTTTTGGATTTTTGATTTATGTGATCAAGTACCTGGATTTCGTGAAGTTAGGGCATTTTCTGGAAATTATCTTCTTGGATTTGGATGCAAATAGCTTCATTTGGTTGCTGCCTTAGAAATGTCGATCAAAGGGCGAGGTTTTTTAAGTTGAAGAGAGATTTGTCCTTTTGGCAATTGGTGAAATATAGATTAATTGGTTGGATTTGTTAGAAGTAATATATGGAAATTGGTGCATTAATGAATCTTCGTCATGGACTGTGGGCTTGTTTGGTAGTATTTTGAATCCTTACTCATTTTTTGAGGCTCTGTTTGGATTAGGAAGAGTGATGAAGACGATGAAGGAAATGAACAAGGAAGTTAAAATAAGAGGAAGAAAAACGGAATCACGACCAAGAATATTTTTGTATTGTACGTGAGTTAGCTCAACACCTCTATGAAGACTTAGACAAGAAAATTGTTCTCTAGTTTTGAGTTTGATTTTGTTGTAGAACACCTCTATGGAGCCCTCGAAGTCTCTCCATAATGTTTGCAGCCCTATGTTCCAGTTGCATTTAGGGCAAGATAGGTGGCAGGACCATCTTCTTCACAATCACTATTGGTCACAGTCATTCTTCACTTCAATCATCTAGACACTGTCACCATTTCCCACGGATTGGGATAACTCCACATTTCATCTGAGTGAGATATTGGTCCATCATCTAAATTATATGTCAATGATTCCTAGAATAGAGTATTTCTGAGTTCTTGTCATAGTTACTCTTGATCTACGATCATCCTGCTTTTTGTTTTTTTAGTAAGAGTGTTTTAAGAATCCTTATGATTGTTTTGACTAATGATTTTTGAACATGTTGTCAATCAGTCTAGTTCCAGGAAAAAAAAAAGAAAAAAAAATCTCATTGGGGTTCTTCTCCAATTTTATTCATTTGGTATATGGATGATGAAGAATTTGAAATGTTAAAGCTTTTAAATTGTTTTGACTATGATTCTTTTTCCCTTTTTCTTTTCATATAAAAGCAAACAAGAGAATTTAAGATTCATTCCTATTTGCTTCTTTTCCTAGTACCTTATGAGATGCAAATTTTACCTAAATTTATGTTCTTTTTGTTACTAGATCTGTCGGTTGTTTTTGGCCCTTATATTCTTTTTATTTTCAGAAAAGACAAACATGCCAAAGATATTTTTGAGCATTAAACTCACGGCACATTCTCCATGTAAAATGCAGGGTTTTCCTAGCAGTGTAACTCCAGATTATGTGCCATTTCAGTTTTGGGATTCATTGCAGGTAAAAACTGTAACATTGTCCATGAGCAGCCATACATTTAAAGTTATTTTATCAACATATTGACAACTCAATTTATTTAGGGCCTCTCAACTTACATACGTACCATGCTTTCCACCCAAGTAAGATTCATATCTTCCATGGAGATCTTCTAGAACTTTGAAGATCCATGTGTATTTTCTGAACTATTATGTACTTAAATCTCTCTTAGGCTCTCCTAAGTGCTATTGGGGTTGGTGAGAAATCAGCAACTGTCATTGGAGCCACATTTCAGGTAAACTTTATGCATGCTAGAAACTCTCCAAATCCCAGGTAGTTTGGAGACAGCTTTCCTAAGTTGAGTCCAGATAATTGACTTTTGGTTACATACTTACATTAACAATGGGTTCTTAATACTGACACTGTTGCAGTGGTTTTTGAGGGACCTAACTGGAATGCTTGGTGGAGTTTTATTCACTTGTTACCAGGTAGACTGTTATTTTCTGTTGTAATGACCATCGGAAACTATGCGTCTATGTTTACCGACTGGTCTTGAATTGTGGCTGTAAATGTAACTATGGCACCACCCAGTAATTAGAATGTGTTTGAATGACAGTGTTCAAGATTAGATGATAATGTATGTCAAATCTTTACCGTTCAGGGCTCAAACCTGGACAGCAATGCTAAAATGTGGCGATTGGTTGCAGATCTGATGAATGATCTCGGTATATACTTATTTTTTTCTTATTTTAGAATTGACTTTTGAAACAAGAGGTTAATTTGAATCAGTCATTTGGCTGATTAAATTGGTAACCCTCCAGGGAGTTGTGAGCTGTAAAAGAAGATTTCTTATTCAAAAATTGTAAACATGAAGGACTTTTTTTTTTCTCTGTTTTCTAATTTCCTTTGCTTTTTGTAAGGTAAACTATTTGAGGCTAATCTTATGCATGCCTGCATAAAGCTCTTCAAAACTGAAAACTCTGTGCCCTTGGTCATCTAGATACTGATATTTCTTTTCATAGTAATTGTAGATGTGGGATGCATGTTTGATAATGTGATGTTTTTTATGTTAATTCTTGCAACATAAATATCAATTCTCAAGTCTTAGTTACCAATATCTAAACTGCAAATTCTGATAAAAAGAGCATGCTGAGTCTGTCTGTTGATCCATCTAACAAAAAGGATTCAATTTTGCAGATAATTATTTCTTTTTCTCTTGGTTTTTTAACTAGACTAATCATATTCATCTGCTGTTTTGTTTCTCCTCAGTAGTTTCTCCCATGTCTGTTTTCTCATTTGGCCTGGATACTTTCTTTTAATTTTCTCTCTTTGCTTCACATGGTCAAGGAGATAATTGTATCTGTTGGGGCCACAAAGTACCAATTTAGCTACTAGTTTGGTGTGCAATGGCTCCTAACTGCTGGATTGGTATTCATCAAGTCATAATAAAGTGATTGGACTATGCTATAATACTATTTGCTGACTAGTAAGAGGACTATGGTATCAGTGTACCATATTGTGCTCCCCTGAACTTGGAAATTAGTTTCATTTAAATGTGGTTGCCATGTAGTAGGTTATATTTCTGTTATCCTTTTCATTCTCTATGTCTTAAAATGATATGAGAGGCATCTTGTTGGTTGCAGGAATGTTAATGGATCTTGTTTCTCCTTTGTTCCCTTCAGCATTTGTGTTCATAGTTTGCATAGGGAGCCTATCAAGATCATTCAGTAAGTTTTTATATACTCCAATTCACCTAAATAATAATAATTTTTTTTTTTTGTATACCCCAATTCATTGTTACAAAATGAAAAGCTATTAAGATTTATTAGGAACTGTTACTTTCTGAATTTTATTGCTCTAGGTCCTGTATTTTCAAGGAAATATATTTTGTCAAACTGTATGTATTTTGGGAAACACGACAGGTTTAATATACTTATACTGCTTGTGATCTCAACATATACTTTGTAGTCAATACTGTTGGTGGAATTGAAAATATTTCTGCTGAATTAGAATAATGCACATTGTGTTGGTATTTCTCATCATAATCTAATTTACACTCTTCAAATTAGCTGGTGTTGCAAGTGGAGCAACTAGAGCTGCCTTGACTCAACATTTTGCGCTTCAAAATAATGCTGCAGATATAGCTGCCAAGGTATGAGTATAAAGCTTTCTGAGCTGGATTGAAATCATATGAACTTATGATTAAGTAACCATTACTCTTTTGATGCGCTACTTTCAACCATTACCTTGATAGGAAGGAAGTCAGGAGACACTAGCAACAATGGTTGGCATGGCTTTTGGAATGCTTCTTGCTCGCATTACAGTTGGACACTCTGTTGCCATTTGGTTGTCTTTCCTTTCTCTTACCATGTTTCATATGTATGGTAAGTTCTGCTTCGATTTCTGATGTTGGAAACTTCTTCACAACATACTGAAACTGAAAATTCATGGATGAAAGTGTTACCTTGTGAATATTACTACAATTCATTTATATTTTGCAAGATGTTCTTCTGGGTACAGTCTTGGTAGCCTAGATAGACTTTTGGATTGCATGTGGTTCGGGAGGTGTTCTTGAATAGTTCTACTTTTAAAAGTTTTAAATAAATCAATTTAGAATTAGTGGAATTATTTTTAATCAATCCAACACATTCGATCTTATTGGCACAAGAAGCATGGAAAGTATCAACCTATCTTATTAAAAAACCAATTTAGTAATTATTTATTTTACTAAAATTTTGATGTCTAAAATGACTAAGAGGGATTCTTTTAGGAAGCAAGTTCATTCTAAAAAATTTATGAAAGAAGAAAAGGGAACAGTGCTCGAGGGGAGTGAGAGATGGTTATGGATGTGCGTGTGGAAAGAAATTAGATAACAATGGGACTCTGTGAAGGGAAAAGTTCTCTTCTCTATTGGCAATGGAGTGGGGTCAAGTTTTGTAAAGATGGATGGAATGGTAACTCATCTTTGAAAGAATATTCTTTATCATTGTTCTCTTTTGCCACAGACAAAGATGCATGGGTTAAATATGTATGGGAGCAATATAGGGAAACTGGCTGATGGAACCTTTAGTGTTTATGGGCAATTCATGATCAGGAGCTCGAAGCAATGGTGGATTTTTCCAGAATCTCCGAGCTTGGTTGGTTAGGAGAGGGGAAGATGGATCGTTTGGATTAGGAAGAAGGCGTTCAGAAAATTTTTTTGGAGTATGAAGAGTCTAGGAGTGGCAAGTTGCTGTGTTTTGCTAAGTGTTTGTCAATTCTCCAAACAAATTAAATGGCTTTTAATTGGATTTCAATTTTAAGAACTTTATCAAATCAAACTAGATGAATTATGGGATTAACTCGTCTTTTTAACTTTCAGAACTAAACTTGGTCATTAAAAAACACCTAAGTGTTATGATTTTAATATGTTTCATTAGTTTTTCATTGATTCATGTATATCATTTATAAAATTAATATTCAGTGCTCTTGTGAATTAAATTTGGTTACAGCAGTATATAACAATTAATGGACACACTTAAACTACAGAATATTCGTTGCCTTATATTAACAACATTGAACAGTGAGAGAACCTCAATTCTTCTGGAGAATTTCATGAAGACTGGCCAAGGTAATCTACACGATCTGCTCTCATATAGCCTGCTAGTTTTTGTAGCCCCACAACTTCTTATAACTTAACATTCTCCACTGAACTGTTCAAAGAAACCGAAACAACACTACCAATGGACTAAAACTGAACATGGTTTGTCTGCTTCATAAGGGGGCCAAATCATTTGTTAGCTCAATGAAATGTTCTACTGTTATTAGGGAAGAGGCTTGGTCTAATAAATTTTTTGAGTTTTGTCCCAAAATAAAATTTTTTTTTAAATACCAATTTAATGCGTTTTTGAAAATAATGCTCAAACTAATTACTTAAAGCACATGAAGTCACCAACTATAGTTTGATGAACACACTAGATTTGAAACCATTTTCAAAATATGTCAGGTAAATATATATATATATATATATATATATATATATATATATATATATATATATATATATTTTAAATGTATCATTTTGGGACAAGACTAATTTTTTTTCGATAAATTGTTCCCTTGTTATGAAGAGGCTTGTTCTATTGTTACTGTTCTCTATAATTTTTTTGGTCTAATAAATTCTCAACTGACAAAAATTGGAGTTTTAGAGCGGAAAATAATTTTTGAAAAAGGGTATTAAATTAGTTAAGAAGCAGGTAAAGGCAGTAGTATTGTAATCGCATTTTGTCGTGAGACATGACAATTGGAATTCATAAATTGTCAAATCTTCTTTGGCGTCATGGCCCGGTAGCTTTTGACAATTTTAATATAATAAGTTTCAATGTTTGGCAATTATTTGTTGTCATGGACAGCGGCATTTGACAAAGTCAGTGCGGTTGTCATGGCCATTATTGTCTGTACTAGTTTGACAATTAGTTTGATTTTTAAACTAATTTAATCATTTTTTTTTTCAAAAAAATTATTTCCATTTAAAACTCCAAAAATTGTTCCCTAACCTTGAACATCTCAAGTTTTGGAAAGACAAATATTTGTCCTTGTCTGGGCTTCCACATTGAGGAATATTCTTTAAGTTTACTACTTTAGCCTAACATATGTCCATAATTTTGTATCTTGAATCAGGATTTATGTATGTTTTTGACTGCTTACAATTTTATTATTTCCAGTTATGTCCCCACAAGAGGTCTCTGAGATGGAAAATGTTCTACCTTTATGGGCCTCATCTGAGTTTGAAAAGTACAAAATCACTGTATACACAGATAAATTTGGGTGTGAGGGTTTCCTCACTTGATCGTCTGGAAATGTGAGTTTTCATGTCCACTCAGCTTATACACTAAGGCTTCGTTTGGAACCCGAAAAGTACTAGGAAAAGGTCGTTTGGAACCCAGAAAGTACTAGGAAAAGGAAAAAAAAATGTAAAGAAAATGATTTTCTTGTGCAGTTCATAGGTAGGAAAATATAAAAAGAAAATAAAATATAATAAGAACTTAATTTTACATATTTTTAATTTCTTAGTCTTTATATAATAAGAAACAAATAAAATGAGTTTGTATAAAACATATAGAATTAATTTATTAAGTTTAAACTTATTTTATATTTTCTTTTCATTTTTCCTTTCTATTTTTCTCACTATTTTCTTTTCTTAGTACTTTTTGGGTTTCAAACAAAGCCTAAATATTAGGGTTTCCATGGGTGCAAGGTTTACTTGGCCACTTGGGAGATTTGTCCCAAAAGAATACATTTAAAAAAAAAAACCAATTTAATACGTTTTTAAAAAAAATGCCTAAACTAGTGTGTTCTCATCAAAACAGTAGTTGGTGACTACGATTTTATATTTTTTGAAGTTAAAACCGTAGTCAACAACTACGGTTTTAAGCTTGAAATTAAAATCATAGTTATCAATTACGATTTTAAAAACTAGTTTAGACATTATTTTCAAAAACTATTAGATTGGTATTTAAAACAAAAAAAAAAAAAAAGGTATTAATTTGGGACAAAACTCGCCACCCGGAAACATGACATTCCAAGAATGCCGATTTTTTTGGGTCTCTTTTCTGCAGTAATAATGTAAATTACCATTTTGATCGATACTCGTCTTTACAGGACAGACCTCTTAAGTTCTGCAGAATCTCATTATAAAAAAGGTTGAGCTCTAGCTAGTATTGTATTTTCACAGTGATGATTTTTGACCAAAAATTCTGGGATCAGTATAATTGTTGTTTCTATTCTGGTTTTTTAGCCAAGTATTTGCTGTTGGAAAGGAAGGGAATCATCAGCGTTATTACGCATAAAGATTCAATGGCTTCGGATGTCTTGCAATCATTCATTCATGCCCTGGTGATGGCAAACCTTGTGGAAAAAAGTGGATCCATACATTCAGAGAGCCAATCATGGATGGATAAACACTACCAAGTTTTTTTTCTCAAGGTATTGTTTGATGAATTTCAACTTAAAAATCTATTCTAGAAGCTGAAAATATGATATAAATATCCACATTCCGATGATATAAAGACCTAAAATTGATTTTAGCTTGATAACTCAACTTGATTCGTGTAACAAGCTGGTCGGCCAGTATAGATATTATGCATTTTGGGTCAGGGGGGCCTCACGACTATGAAAGCGCGTCCTCTTAGGTTGAGACCTTGAGCTCATCTTGTATAGTTTAGGGAGCTTTTTCTCTATCGATGTGGAGATGTGACAAACACACCCTTCCACGCGGACCTGATATCGCCGTTTGTGTCGCCGCGGATTACGGGGCCAAACGGCAAATACATGAGAGTGCAGGATGGCTCTAATACCATTAGATATCCGTTTTGAGTCATGGGGTTGTAGTAGCCAGGGTCTGTGAGCTGAAGCGGATAATGTCATACGTGATTGGGCGAATGATTACAATTCGGCATCTGAATGATATATGATTCGCCTAGAGTGATTGAAAGAAATCTAAAATCTCTAAAAAAAAAGAGAAGAAATTCAATTTAGGAGCATGAACTTCTTAATGCATTTCTAGTCTACATTTTGATTCTGTTTTTGCTCCAAATGACACCTTTTTGTTTTCTTTAAATTTTCAAGCTCCAGTCATCAGGTTGGAAAACAGAACGTCTGTTGTCACCTTCAATTATATGGAGGGCAAATTGGATATGTGGGTCTTCAGATGAAAAGATTGATTAGGGAATCTCTTATTATCATCCGGGAAACATGAAATTGACAGACATTCTGCTAGGAATCTAAAAACCGTGATCATAGTTATTTGAGGCGCAAGACGTACCGACACTGGCGGAGCAGGTATATGCCCGATGAAGTTTTTTTGAAATTTTTTTTCTATTGTATTCAAACCAAGTCTTATACCATGCCCCCTCAAATTTATAATTGCTAAGACATTGGATTAAAACTTTTGATTGTTGATTTTTGCAAAACTTTTTTACTTAGGTTTTGTTTGGAGCTGAAAAAAGTGTTAAGCAAAGAAAAATAATAATAAGATCAATGATTTTATCAGGTTTTCTCATATTTGAATAACCGTGGAAAATATAAAGAAATAAAATATAGTGAGTCGTCAAAATTTTATATATTTTTAAATTTCTTAGTCAAATAATAAATAAACAAATAAATAGGACTGAATAAATATATAAAATTAATTTTTAAGTTTAAACCTATTTTTATTTATTTTTTAAATATTTTCCTTCCACACTTTTCTCTATATTTTTTCATGTTAGTAAAGGCTCAATTTGGAATCCTATAAAATTTTAAGGGAAGAAAAAAATGCTCTAGGAATATGATTTTCTCATATTTGGTTTTATAATGAAAAATATATTAAAAAAATCAAATATAATCAAAATTCTTCAAATTTGTATATATTTTTAAATTTCATAGGTTATATAATAAAGAGAAACAAATTAAATGAGTTTGAATAAACATATAAATTAATTTTAAACCTACTTTTTTTTTCTATTTTTTTTTCTTAGTGTTGGTAACAAAACCGAAGCCTTGGGGCTTGTTTGTTTTATGCTTTTGAAAACTGTTTTTGAGAACAATTTTTTAAAACATAGACAACACCATTTTAGTGTTCTCTCAAAAATTTACTTCTTTGAATTTATTGTTTTTTTGTATTCTTCGTGTTTTTCAAAAAAAAAAAAACAAGAAGGAAAACATGTTTTCGTTACTTTCGATAATAGAAAACAGTTTTCAAAAATTGTCCTTAAAGTTTCCCCTCCCCCCCCCCCCCTTGGGATTTGTTAAGTGATGCGTACACATATCAAATATATATTTTATGATTTTTATGATTGTTGTTTCCTATTTTTATATGACTTTATCGTAATTTCTTGGCTATTTTAGTTGATTTTTTTGCTATTTCTCCTCTTCTTTAGGAATTATACATTAGTTGGGAGGGTCAGAGCTTTTTTTTAGTTGAAACACGACAGAAATGGGGTTGGAGGGGTTGAAATCTCGAAAATCGAGCATTTGGGGCCAAAACGGTCTCATTTTGGTTCCTTTAGGTAAAATGGCGTCGTTTTGGTGCGTTAAAACGACTCAAGGTACAATAAAGCAATGTCGTTTTGGCGCATTCGCTTTTTTTTTAACTCAAGGTACAACTCAAAACGACGTTGTTTTGGTGTGTTACAAAAAAAAAAAAAAGCCCTAGGACTTTTCTCCGCAACCCTGACAACGGAGAAAATGGAGAAGAAGAAGAAAAAAAGGGAAAATAAACTATTAACTTAGTGTTTTTTTTGTGAATTTAGTGTTTTATGTTTTCTTATTGTGTTTTTCAGAACAAAAAAACATTTTGTTTTTTAAAATTGTTTTATGTTCTCAAAAATGAGAATAAGAAAAACATTGAGAATACTTTTGGTTTCTAGTTTTTTTGTTATGAAAAACCCAAAAATACTAAATCCAGATAATAAGAACCGTTTTCAGATGACATCAAATGTGTTAAAAAACCGGAACCAAACAAGTCCTTTGTTATTCTAGTAAAGAAAAAGAGACCATATTACCCTCCCATGGTTCTATTCCTTGGATGATGGGAAAAGACATTGTTTCATCTGTTATAAAATCCACATCCTCATTCTCATTTTGGAGTCGAGTTTCGAACGTCTAAAAGAAAGTTTGAATGGAGTTCAAGATTCGAGTTTTTTAATCAAGTTGAGCTTCCACTCGAGCTTGACTATGTATCAACTCGACTCGATTACACCCCTACTCCGAACACAAACTTTAAAGGATCGTTCGCACCTGTTTGGCTGGAACCCATGGAACTATTTGTCTCCCTCATTTGAACCCAGTGAACAAATGGATTCAAGAAAAACGAAGAAGACATACATAGTTTACCATGTGGTTCGACGGTATGACTACATTACGTGAACAATGGCTCGAAAGAGTTACATATGAGGATATTTATCCAAATTACAAAAATCTTTCTTCCTTGCTTAAAGGAAAAGACGCTAAAAGAGAAGAGGAGGTTATAGGCATGTTGTTTACAGTTTTTGAAAAGAGTTTTTTATTGTTAAAAAACAATGTTTTAAAAACCGGATCGGTGATTGAACCAGAAAAGTTATCGGTTTACGGTTCACTGGTCGGACCGATGGTTGAACCGATGACGTAATAAATATATTATTTATATTTTATTTAAATTTCAAAATATATTATTAATAATATTTAAGATATTATTTATTGTTTTTTATATAAATAAAGTATTTTAAAATTTATTTTAAAAATATGTATAATGTTTAAATATAAAAACATATTAAAAATAGAATAAACTTATTTATATAAATATATACTTAATTAGTAGTAATATATAATTTTGTTAATATCTAAAATAATCATGTAATAATGGCAGTGGTAGAGTGATTCATTTACGACTTAAGCTTACTCATGTTTCTAAATCCATAAGCCTGTAATATTAAATTGAAATTTTTTTTTAGTTACAAGCCTTTTAATTACAAGCGAAAGCGGCGTCGTTTCGATGTAAACGTGGCAACGTCGTTTCCCAACGTAATTTGTTGGAAGCGAACCGTTCGGTTGAGAACATCCGGTTCACTAGTTCGAAGCTGCGTGTTGCATTAGGTTGCGCTCCGATTCGATCAAAAAACGGTTTTTTGCATTGAACCGGACCATCGATGAGATCCAATTTTCAAAACATTGTTAAAAAACAAGTACAACAAGGAAAACAAGGAGAAGGTGTTTGATTTCCAATCTTTCTTTCTTTTCTATTATGAAAAACACAAAAAACACTAAATTCACACCAAAATGGTGTTCTTCGTGTTTTCAAAAACCGTTCTCATGGTTCACCTCCTCTATCTCTTCTCCTACCTCTGGTAGCCATTTTTTCCCCATATCTCAACAACACATCACCCAAATCAACTAACCCAACCTCTCTCAACTTCCTCCCAACCTCCTCAAACATCAACACACCTTCCTCATCCAGATGTCACAAAACTGTTGTAATCAAACCTAGGCACTTCCATTCCCCTCTTCATCATCCTCTCCACATACTTACAGGCTTCTAATGACTTCCCTGCCTTAACCAAACCCCCAACAAAAATACTATCAAAATTCACAAGTGGGTGGGGCCCCTTCCTACCCCTTTTCCCAAAATGCCCCTGCAATAACATAATGTAGGTATGCATTGTAGGCTCACATCCTCTTTACACACATCATCTCCTGAAAACTCCTGCTTCACCTGGTTTCTCAATCTCAAAAACCCTTAATCACTCCATGATAGACAGCTATGTCTGGCCTTTCGTACCACTGTGATATTATTGGCCTCTCTGACTCTTCCTTTGTCTGAGGCCATAGATCAGAGGACATTGTTTTGTTATCTGGATGGATTTCTCTCATTGAGCATTTCGTCAGACACCATGTGAAGCACCGGACCTTGCCTGTTCTACACAACCAATCGATCAGGAGACTGTAAGTTGGAAGACCCATTTCGTCAATCCTAGTTATTCTCATGGCCTGAAAAAGCTTCATCGCTTCATCGAATCTGTTGGTCTTGAAGAGGGTCTCCATCATCTTCTCCACGGCGTCGATTCCTGGCTCAAACCTTTCGTCCACCATTAAATCCCAAACCTTTGCGGCCTGAATCAAATCGCCGGTATCACAGAAACCCTTAATCAAATACCCATACGTAACCCCATTTGGCGGAATCGAAGTTTTCAATTTCAAAACAATCTCTTTAGCTTCAACCGCAAGCTTACTCCTGAAGAATCTGAACGATCTTGTTCAGGTGTAAATGTAACCATATCCTTAGGCGTTCATAAAATGAAAAAACTCACATTTCTTCATCTCTCTGATAGAGGCCAACGTCTTCAACGCAATCACCAAACGTCTTATCTGGCGGGGCAACCGGCCCCATCTCTGAGAACCTCCGAAAGATCGATGTTTCTGGATCGTCCGATGACGTCGACCATCTTGTTGAAGGTGACTGAGTTGTGGTGGAAACCGGGTTGGGTTTCGGTGAACTCGAAGAACTTGTAAACGGGTCGCCATGAAAGTGGGAATTTGTTGCAGACTTGGAGGAAGAACTCGTGGGTGAGGTGGAACTCGCAGGTTCGGAGATGGGTTTGGAGTCTGGATTCGGGTGAGTTCTGCTGCTGGTAGAGGACAGTGCAGACTCGGAGAAGGTGATTAGGGTTTACTACAGAGATGGAGTTCATTGATTTTGAGGAGTGTTAAAGAACGAAAGATTGAATCGATTGAAGAGTGCGATGAGATGTTTATGCATTGTTCTTCTCATATACATTTTTGTTCGACAATGGAAGATTGCTCATGAAAAATCTTCTTCCTCATTTTTTTATTTTTTATTTTATTTATTTATTTATTTATTTTTATTAAACATTGACTTGAAAACTGAGAAAATTACCAAACAACAATTGTAGGCAGAGGTGGCCCTTCGCGACCCAATTAGTAATTTAATAATTTAAAATAATATAAATTATAATTAGTCGTCAATATTAACGCAATAGTATGTTAAATGGATTAATTTATGTTAATATTAATTAATATAATATTAAGCAGATAATTCGGATCAAATTAAGTGTTATGTGGATTGGCCAATTTGATCACAACTCTTGATTATCTTTCAGTCTAGCGCCAAAGCAGTAACAAGTTGGAGTGTAACATTCGTGTCGTATCCGCACATCGGATACAATTGTAGCGTAAAGTATTGATCACGATCGCTACGTCGGTTCGCGAAAGGTGTGTAATGATCACCCAAGAGCTTGAGATGTTTTCTTACATATCAGATTAGTCTTTTAGGTTCAGCTCTTTTATTGGACTTGGGTACATATTATTAGTGCTTTCATTGAGAGGCCGCATAGTGGAAGAGAAATTGTTTGCCGATGCAAGTGGTATCAGTGTGTGGCGGATTCGCGGACGTTAAGCTTTTCTAGGGATGAAGCGGTAATCTGATCTCAGTGATTACGTGAAGGTGTGGAGTGATATTTAAGCTTTAGAGATTATCTCATTAGAGGTGGCAATTCAAGCGGACGGGTTGGATTGAGCCAAGCCGAAACCATACCGAGCCAAATTTGGCCCGATTTTTCTGGGCAAAAAATAAAGCAACTCGACCCATCCCTAAATCCGAACGGGCCAAACTAAATTACCTTAAAAAGTAAAAAGCTAGCATGCAGGCCGAGCCTAGCCTAGCCAAATCTTGTCCTATTTTTCGGGCCAATAGATTAACAACTGGTCAGGCCCTAATTTCGAATTGGATCAGGTACAACCCATCGAACAAGTTTAAATTATCCTTATCTATCTTTTATACTGTCAGATGATCTTTTTATGTTGAGCTCTCTATCGGGCTTGGGTAAAGTCGCCACCCAAATAGTAATTATTGAAACAGAGATGTACAATGTGATCTCTGTTTGAATTTAATTATAGATACATAACCGAATTTCACTATTCCTTTCTTTTTCTTTTTTTCCTTTTTTATTTTCCATACATAATGGGGTTTAATCTTTTCGATGGCCTGAAGAAGCCATGAGCACTCCAACAGCAGCAATGAACATGAACAGCATGCTCCCAAGCAATATATATGTTCTTCTTGACGATTTCCGGTACTCTCGAGCGATATTCCCGAGAGAAAGTGCTCACTAATTAGGAGTGCTGATATTTTCCATGAAAGCGATTCAAATGAAGTTAAGCGGATTACATGCATTTCGGCTCAACCATGAAAATATTGTCCGGTCCAAAGGAACCTCATGGCTTTAAAACACATCTATTAGGTTGAGAGGAGCTCAGACTTATATAGTATCAAATAACTTTCTCCCATAACCGATATGGGATGTGACAGATACCTCCCAAGCAGACACAACATCCTCGTTGTGTCTCGCATGGGATTGCGAGGCCAAACAAAACGGAGCCCACACTGGGGTAATGGATCAACTATGATACCGTTTGTAATGACCCGGTCCAACAAAGTAGATATTGTCCGAGCCCTCACGGCTTTAAAACTCGTCTACTAGGTTGAAAGGAGCTTAGACTTATATAATCTTGGAGCTTTTTTCCATACTTAGGTGTAGGATGTGACAAACTCCTATCTGAGACCTAACTTATCGCTTGTTGTGTTAGCAAGATTGAGCTAAACAAATAAACACCCTCTAAGAGCCAAACGACGGAGCCTTCTTGCAGTCGAATCAATTTGTCTGAATTTATATGTACGACTTCATTATGAAGATATTGTTCGCTTTGAATCCAATAGGCCCTCATGGCTTTAAAAAACGTTTACTAGATTAAGAGGAGGCCAAACTCATATGGAATGTGACAAACACCTACCTGCTCGTTGTGTCCCATGGGATCGAGGAACCAAACGGACAAACACCCTTACTAGGCCAAACAGAACGGAGCCCACACCAGGGTCAAGGATATGACCTGACCCAACCAGGAACTTTCTACCCTAGCCTATATTTATATGTATGCTGTGTTTAAACGATGAGCAGATTCTGTATGAATTTTCCCGGAAAACAAACACAAATGCATGCTGTGTTTAAACTGACCTGAACCGCATCAGCCGCTGCATATCCTGCAGCCTGGCCTCCCATGAACTGAAGACCATTCCCGAAGCCACAAAGAAGGCCAGCTAAAAATGCCCAGCCTCTGCCATTCCAGTCACTGAGATAAGCCCTTAGGGATGATTTCGGAGAATTCAGTACAGGGCGGTAGAGGAAGGTGATATTCAGAATCAGAGCAAGAACAAAACATGACACTGAAAAGTAGAAAAATGCAGTGTACACAACCAAATGAGGAACCCCTTCTTTCAGAGTCTTCCATTGATCGTTCGTCGCTAGGTTGAATGCTGGGGAGAATAGAGAGAAACAAACACCGGCGAAGAAAGTTATGGCCAGTCCGGTCAATGTGCTCTTCCCAAACACCTGCAACCATGGCCGACGCAGGTAAGGCTCAGGAAAAAGGTAAATGCCTTCTCTGAATTTTTCTTTTTTGTTAAGAAGCATTATATTCATATTAAACTCAATCCTACAAGTTTAAGCTTTTACGAGAGTGGTCATTTAACATGGTATCAGAGCTTAGTTTGGTAGAAGGTCGTCTCGGGTTTGAGCAATTTGGAAGTCCATTAAGGGCTCTGTTTGATTTGTTTGACTCTCCAAATGCGAATTAATGATGTTCGTATTAAACCGATCTTACAGAGTTAATCTTTTAAGAGAGTTAATTAAGTTTAACATTAAGTTGAGGCTTTAGGTTATTCACGTTTGACAAAATTTTCACATCATTAAAATGCCCCCGACGACAATTTCTAGGTCCACCACTGCCATCAACAATCATGGTTTGAGAATCACTCACCTTAATTGATCTTCTCTTCTCAACCTCCATAAGAAATCAGCAGTCCCAAATTTTGCCTTTGGTGCAGTACCCTTACTTCAAGCTCAGTCCTGTTATAACCATGGATGATGAACAAGATCAAAACCGAAAACAAAATAAACGTAGTTAATTAACTAATTAGACGAATCAAAATATTGAGTTAGAATCACAAGCAACTCCTTACCTTGTGAAATGTTTCCATAACCTTAGAAATATCTATGCCCCTATCTCAAGGTAGCAGCCGCTGAAATCAGTGCTCTATTCTTACAGTAATTGTAACCATACATGCCCAAAAATGTTGATACTCTGTTTTTTTTCTTCGTTATATTAGAGGAAGAAATGAACATACCGTGCATTAAGCTTCCCAACATTAGAATTGTAACCATACATGCCCAAAAATGTCGATACTCTGTTTTTTTTCTTCGTTATATTAGAGGAAGAAATTAACATACAGTGCATTAAGCTTCCCAACATTAGAATTGCAACCATACATGCCCAAAAATGTCGATACTCTGTTTTCTTTCTTCATTATATTAGACGAAGAAATGAACATACTGTGCATTAAGCTTCCCAACATTAGAATTGTAACCATATACATGCCCAAAAATGCCGATACTCTGTTTTTTTTTCTTCATTATATTAGAGGAAGAAATGAACATACTGTGCATTAAGCTTTGCTTTATTATCAGCAGCATTGGACGAGTGAACGGCAGAGGCAAGGCAAACCGCGATCAAGAAGCATCCGACGCCAGGGAAAAGAATCTCAGCTCTATTGATTTTGTCATCCAGGAAGTAATTCAAGGTTGTACCTGTAACAATCATAACTGATACTTAAGAACAAGGCGGTATCAGAAAGGATTCTACAAAGGCGATGCAGCGAAAAATAGAAACAAACTCGAGTTCTTAGTTCTTCAAAGACACAGAAATGGAGACGACCTATGACAACAGTAATGCTTGAAGTGATCACCTCTGTAACAGATAAACCAACAAAAGCCCAGGCATACTGTGTAGACAGGTTTCCGACACTGAGGACCACCCCTCCGGCCATTGCGAACAAAACGCAGGGCCAATTGTCCTGCATCGATCATTCTAGGATATTCAAAACTGGTTATGGTAGTTGATACAGAGGAGCAGAGGAATAATTTCAAAAAATCAAGCTTGGTCTCATTGTATTTGGTTCAAAATAGGAACACCCATTAACTTATTCCAGTTTGAACCACTTTATCACTCATGGAAAGTCCCATGTCACAAGAGTAATGGGAAAAGGTGCATCATCTTGCGAGTTTATAGTATCACGTCCCAGGATTTGGATGTAGTTTTTCGGTCGCGGGTGCACTTGCCAGTCATGAAATGAATGATAGTGATTAAAGGCGGCTGACATGGAAGCGGCAAGTGGAGCTGACTCGTTTATTAGCATGCGTCGTGTGAGCGTGGATGAGTTCGCCTTTAAAATTAGAGCGCTGGAAATGAAAAAAAAGAAAAAAAAACTCGTCGAGCGTTCCATGCATCACAAGTAACTCACTAGCAGTAGAAGCATCCGTGTGCACCTGTCGAGGAAAAAAACAATTTTCTTTTTTTGTCTTTCTCTGCTTGTTTTGCATGGGTAATTCCAAGATATAGAGATCAAATCAATCCAAATATCCATCTTTAACATTTTTTCTTCAAGACTTAAAAAAGGGAAAAGAACAAGAACAGAAAGGAAGGACAAAGCATGGATAAAAGCTGTGTGAGACCCCAGAGGCTGATGCGTGTGCCCAACCCCTACCGCACCTACATCGGGCATCTAGGAAAAAACACCCGGAAAAAACACCCGTACCGCTTGACCTCCTATATCACCTCGGACATGTCACTCCTCGGGCCCGCCAACCAAAATAAACGGAGTTGCAAAGACCCAATCTTCAACAAACAAATAGACTAGCCAAACCGCCAGCACCGACCACCTCATGGACAGTACAAAACTCCACTACCATGATGGAACAGTAGCCAATAAACTTAAAAAGATATATGTAATTTTTCAAGCAAGTTGAGAGAAACACAAAATTCCTTGGGAAATATCCTAAATTCCCAAGAAATATGTGATTCAAACATGAGAAATCACCTGAGAAAGTTGGGTTATGAAATTTGGCATTTCAGGAGTGCTACTTCCAATCTGACCAGAGTCCAACAATAATGTAACAGCCCAGGTTGGTGGTTGTCTGGGATGAAGTATGCTGGGGAGAGACAGCCTCTTCTCTAAGAGAGTCATAATTGCAGGCCATGTTCCCAGAAAGAGGAAAGTGCAAGCAACATGCAAGTAATCAACTCCCCCTTGCTCTCCACCAAATACATCTTTAAGCCTGAAATTCCTGCAATTTTAATCAGTTTTTCTCTATTTTATGAACCATAATATTGTGTTTACAGAGAAGAACATATCAGAATCTCAGAGGAAAGAAACCAGTAAATGTACTTAAAGTTGCAGACTATAAGAATCAACGAAACAAACATAATTCCCAAAAACAAAAAAAAACAAGCCTGCAACAAGTGTTGATAGAACCAACAGATCAGAGCCAAACCAATAAAACTTTTCAAAAAAAAAAAAGTTAAATTACTCAGAGGAGAAGCACCCATATAGGTGCATGATTCATAACATAACAACTAAACCCCCCAAGAGAAAAAGCAGTTCTATGAAATGGGTAAAAGAATAGAGAGTGGGTTATCTGAGAAAACCTTGAAGTGTTTACAGAGCGGCAGCAATGGAAATTCTGATACCACAGGGGTGAGCTGTTGAAAGTATATAAAGGGATAGCACAGGCAAATACTACAGATCAGTAGATTGATCTCTTCAATGAAGATTCTCTGAATCTTTAACCTTAAAAAGCATGTCCACTCCTTTTCTCTCTCTTTTCCCTCTTTCCTTCTATTCTTTACACCACAAAACCACTCCATTGCCCTTATTTATTATTCCTAAGTTCCTAATTTGGAGTCTCCTATCTCAAGTGGATAAAATAAACGGTATCGAGGTTTAAGTTCAAGTCAGGAAAAATTTTGTGAAGGGCAGATACTTATTATGTTGTCATGTAAAGTGATTAGATGTCAAAAAAAAAAAAAATCCTAATTTGGAGTCTTATTTCTTAATGTTAAGGGTGTAATTGAGTTGAGTTGGATAATCATGTAATTTCAAGGTCGATCAAATTAAAAAGCAGGCGGCTCGAGAAGCTGAACAGGATTTTTGCGAATGTTGGCTGGCAAAATGGTGAATTCTCGAAACCGATTTGAGTTCTCTTTCGATTAATTAAATAATAAATTCACGATTAAGTTTCTGGCTTAATTTCAGATAAGATGATATAATTTTGAGCTCGATTTATTAACTTCGAGTCAAATTCGAATATTTTATATGTCAAGCTCAAAGAATTAATGAGTAGTTTGACTCGTCCACCCATGCCTACTTAATGTTGAAAAATGAAGCAATGTTTGACAAAGTTTTGAAAGCATAAACAATTCATTTAAATAATCTTTGAATTGACATTTGAGGTATACATTTTCTTTTGTTTTTTTTTTAAAAAAAAATCACTTTTATATGATAAGTTTTCATTATCAATAACTTTTCTTTGTTATCTAGTGAAATCTTACGTAAACCTTAATATTATTATCTTTTGTATATTTTTAATCATTTAATAATTAAAAAAGTGAAAAAAGAAAAACGGAAGAAGCTACTAACATAGGACGACGACGAAAGATGGAGTCGGAATCGTCATTTGTATTTAAAATAAAAAAATAAAAAGATTGGAAAAAAAAAAATCATACGTCTCTCATCACTGCTTTACGGTTTCAATGCATGACTTTAAACATAATTCAAAAGTCAATGGTATGATATGATATCATCTTTGTTTGAAAGCCTAATTGGTTTTATCTCTATATTTTGACTGTTTTGTCGTTTTGCAAACATTACGAGAAGGTGGATTTTAACTCGTTACTATCAAGGTCTTTTCATTGCCACGTTTAATGACAGTGATTCAAAGAGCTCATTACAAAGATTGGTATGATAGATGAAGAAACACCGTACTTAAATCTGTTATCGTGAAATATTGAATCGATGAGATCGTGTCATTCTATCGTACCAAAATCGGATGTACGTAGGCGACGTTAGTGATTCGGCTGGGTGGAAACCATCCTCATTGGCGTTCGGCTCTAGCCAGTCTTGGTGTGGATGTGGCCACAAGTTTATGTCTGGAAGCTCTCGATGATAAGGTTTCAAGCGCGTCGAAGGATTCAGGCCAGGCGCGATGGGTAGGGCATATGACAAATCTTTGGTTCGCAGAATGTTGGTAATGTCAGGATCGTATCGTCATGCCCGCAGAATCGGACGTCCACAGACAGCATTCCTCTGAGTGGATTAACTCACTTCTTGATTCGCTCCGGATCGAAATGCCCAGGTGCATAGATAGCCCTCTCATAACTACGTGCTCATTTCTTAATAATAAGGCATTAAGTCTAATCAAAGAGCCCAACCCAAAATACTAATATGATAGGTAGGAGAACCTATCGAGTTTAGAAATCTGCCGTGCTCTTATGTGGCAAACGTGAGATCGTATCAGTAGATGCTAGAATGACGGACCTAAAATTGGTGTCAAGGGTATTTTAACATATGAAATTTGTTAAGCTAAATCATCACAAACCTCAACAATAGAGTATACTTTTCTTCAACGTTGATTCACTTTGGAAATGGATAAGAATTTAGGACAATAAGGTTAAGATGATGTACTTTTCTTTTGAGTCGAAAAAAAAAAAAAAAATCAGTTCCTAGGTTATATTCTCATTGAAAATAAGGATAAAAAATTTTGGGATTTTTTTCAGGCTATCTTTCTTTTAGAGTTGATAAGCAGGTCGACCGATCACATTTTAAAATTGACCCCAAATTGGCGCAGATGAAGTATAGGTTGGAGTGTCAGCGTTTATATTACGAACTAACGATCAGTACGACTTAGCTTTATTAAGATTGTTAGCAAAGACGGAGTAAGCAATAAAATGTAAAAAAAATTCATTTTACAAATTATATTATTCTGAATAAAAACTAAATAATTTATAATAATAATTAATGTATAAAATAATTAAGTCTAAATAATATAATATTAAATAAAAACAATAAATAAATAATGATGGAGCACTTGTATATCAAAGTACAAACTAACTAATTAAATAGTACCAAACAAATAAAGTAATAATTTATGCTTATTTTTGAAAAAAAAAATTTGAAAAATATTTTTTAAAGTTTTTTTTTCAGAGATGTTATTAAATTGTTACTTTATTTGTGCATCTCTATAGTATAATAATGAAATACCCCCTATTTGTTTTGAAAATTCATCTTACTTGAAGACATAATCATATTAGAAAAGAAATAAGTATATAATTTTTATTAATTATTTTTAAAATAATAATATTTTCTTATTAACAATGGTTTAAGTAATGAATTATTTTAAAACATATTGATAATTTAGTTATTCAATTCAATTTAATTTATAAAATAATACAACTTTATTTTTATCAAAAAAAACATATATGATTAAATAAAATTTAAAAGGATAAATACAAAAAAAATTATAAATATTTAAAATAGGATTAATGAGATAAATGAAAATGAAAAAATATTCAATATTAAAACTATAATTATTTAATTCAAATGCATTATATAATTTTCATACAAGATTTTTTAAATATTAAATTATCATATAAATTATATTAAAAAGTTACATTTAAAAATTGAAAATAAGATAGTTAAAAAGAAAATTTTAATATATTAATCCTATATTATAATAATAATAATTATTATTTTTAAAACCCCTATACCACAAAAGCAAAGATTTGCCTCTATGTTAAAAGTCTAAAACATCCAATTTTATATATGAATCCTTAAAAATAAAATTAAATAAAGATTTCGAGTCAATCAGGTTAATCGGGTAAACCCGGAACAAAACCCACATGCCAAAAGCAGGTCGAGGCCAATTTGACGATTTTTATTCTGGGCCTTAAATTTCACAATCCGTATTAAAAATGGAATAAAAGGACTAACCCACTGCTACTAGGTTGTAGGAAGTGGTTCCTAGTTCCTACTTTTTTTTTTTTTTGTACTTGAACTTGAAAACTCAGAAAATATTATTGAAACAGAGATATACAATGTGACAATGTTTTAAAAGCAGTTGGTAATGAAACCCAGGAAAATTCTGGAATTCACGGTTCATTAGTCGGACCGATGGTCGACAGCGGTGAGCCGTGACGTGAAATAAATATATTATTTATATTTTAAAATATATAATTAATAATATTTAAGATATTATTTATTATTTTTTAACATAAATAAATATTTTAAATTTTATTTTAAAAATATGTATAATGTTTAAATATGAAAACATATTAAAAATGGAATAAACTTATTTATATAAATATATAATTTGTTAATATCACAAAATAATCGCGATATTGCAATGAAATTATTAAAATAATTCTTTTAGCTTAAGTTTAGTATTCGAATCAATAAGTTTGTTGTATTTAATTAAATTTTTTTGATTCTGAGCCTTAGCCCTACAAACACTACAGTCTAAGTAAAAGCGACATCGTTTCGATGTAAAAACATCAAAACGACATCATTTTAACTTTTAAAAAAAAAAAAATTATAGGAATGGCGGTTTGATCAACGGTTTTTTACGGTGAATAGAGCGGTTTTGTGGCTGGTGGCAGTCCGACCCGGTGTCGGTTTTAAAACATTGCAATGTGATATTATTGAGATAAATATATGAATATCGGTTTGAATTATTAGAAGACACTGTTCCTTTCTTCTTCTTTTCCATTCATAATGGAGAATATCGTTTTATAATCATCAAGAAAGCACTTCCCAATCCATAATCTTGAAACCATGATTCTGAATCTTAATCTTTTCGATGGCCTGAAGAAGCCATGAGCACTCCAACAGCAGCAATGAACATGAACAGCATGCTCCCAAGCAGTATATATGTTCTTCTTGAAGATTTCCGGTATTCTCCGAACAGTAATATTCCCCAGAAAGTGCTCACTAGTGGGAGTGCCTGATATTTTCCATGAAACAGTTCAAACGATGAGCAGATTCTGTTTGAGTTTTCCCGGAAAACAAACAGAAATGCATGCTGTGTTTCAACTGACCTGGACTGAATCAGCTGCTGCATATCCGGCAGCCTGGCCGCCCATGAACTGGAGACCATTCCCGAACCCGCAGAGGAGGCCGGCGAAAAGGGGCCCAGCCTCTGCCATTCAGTCACTGAGATAAGCTCTTAGGGATGATTTGGGAGGGAATTCAGAACAGGGCGGTAGAAAGGTGATATTCAGAATCAGAGCAAAGAACAAAACATGAGATTGAAAAGTAGAAAAATGCAGTGTAGACAACCAAATGAGGAACCCCTTCTTTCAGAGTCTTCCATTGATCGTTCGTTGCAAGGTTGAATGCTGGGGTGAAAAGAGAGAAACAACCACCGGCGAAGAAAGATATGGCCAGTCCAGTCAATGTGCTCTTCCCAAACACCTGCAACCATGGCGGTCGCAGGTAAGGCTTAGGTGAAATTTTTTTTTTTTTTTTTTCAAATCTTTTTATCTTTGTCAAATATATATTTTATGATTCTTATGATGGTTGTTTTCTATTTTTACGTGACTTTCTCACAATTTCTTGACTATTTTATTTGATTTTTTACTTCTTCTCCTCTTCTATAGGGATTATAAGAGTAGTTGGAAAGTTAGGCGTTTAGTTAAATGAAAATTTTTAGCTGTCACGAAATTCGAATATGAAAATTTTGATGTATTAATCTTTAGTTTCGTTTCGAGAAAATATGTTTCGTATTTGAATTTGGTTGAAAATAAGAATAAGAAAATCTGTTTTTGTAAAACCGTTTCTTGAAAATGATTAATGAAAACAATGAAAATGTGTTTAAAATGCATGTTACTATTCATAATCCGAGTGTTTTTCGTGGCGATGAAGAAAATCGAGTGGAAGACGGGAAGAAAAAGAGAAGAAAATAGCCATGTCCGTGTTTTCGTTTTATCCCGATCGGCCAAAATCAGTGTTTTGATTTAATTCGAACAGGAAAACGGCAATAAAATATTTTGTTTGGTAGGTAGAAATTTTCTGTTTTTTACTCTTATTCAAACTTTTGAAAACAAGGAAAGCGCGATTTGATTCACGAGAATAAAATGAAAACAAAGAAAATGAATTCCTTTATTTTCTTATTTTATATATGAATCGAAAAGCAATTAAAAATTTGTTTCGCATTTCAATTAAATTGACCAAAATTCAATAGAATGGGGTTGAAAATGAAAACAAATATTTTCAACAAATTCAAAAGTCTGAAACGTATTTTACGAAAATGAAAGCCCAAAGATTATAATACATTGAAAATTTTACGTAATGCACGAGATTTTGGATATAGTTGAAATTTTCGCGAACCTAAACGGGGCTACTTGATTTTTCGATTCATATATAAAATGTTGAAAATAGTGAATTCATTTCTTTGTTTTGAGATTTGTTTTTAATACGATTCTAAATGACTAAGCGTGTTTTCCTTGTTTTGAAAAGTTTGAATAGAAAGAAAACGAAAATTTTCTACCTCTTAAGCGAGTAGGCTTTTTTGAGTTGAAACATGGCAGAAAAGGGTTTGGAGATGCTAAAATCTCGAAAATCAGGCATGTGGGGGAAAAACGACGTCGTTTTGGTCTATTTGAAAAGAAAACAAATCAGAAAAAAAGCCCTAGGGCTTCTCCGCACAGTCCAATGGCGGATAAAATGGATAAGAAGGAAAAAAAAACCCAAATATGCTCGAGGCGAGGCGCCACCGTTAACTATGGTTAAGTTTAGGGGTCTTAATAGAACGAAGAGAGCAATTCGCTATTCTTCGGATTCTGAGCTAAATTGAAACTCGGCTCGTGTGAATTTCGGCTGAAATGTTAACTAGTCGAGTCGAGCAACTAGTAACTCATTTCGAAAAATTCTTGGCTTCGAATATTTTTGTATATAAAATTTTAAAAGTTTTTTTTTTTAATTTTATATCTACCTGCTGGGGATAGCGTAAATAATATATACATATTTTTATTCTTATGATCATCACATTTTATTATTTATTTAGTTATAAATATATTTATTTTAAAAATAATTAATTTCTTTAAAGAAAGATGTAAAGAGAATAGGATATTGATACATAAAATTATGATAAATAAGTTAGTATTATAAGCGTAATAAATATATATATATATATATATATATATATATATATATATATAATATTCCATTACACCGATTCTCTTAAAAGTTGGATATATAATAATTAGAGGTGCTAATGAAGCAGAATGACTGAAATTTCACTGGCTCATTCGATCAGCTTCGGTCAGCTACGACTCGAGAGTAGAACTTCGACTGAAATGTTAACGACCCGACTCGAGCTCAGTTGAACTCGAACTCAACTCGCATCATTAGCACCCCTAGTTAAGTTTGACAAAATTTTCATTTGTTAAAATGCCCCCGGACGCCCATCTCTAGATCCGTCACTGCCATCAACAATCATGGTTTGGGCACTGAACAGAAGAAACAAGTTCTAAATAGGAAGAGAATCACTCACCTTAATTGATCTTCTCTTCTCAACCTCCATAAGAAATTCAGCAGTCCCAAACTTCACCTTTGGTGCAGTACCCTTACTTCAGTAGAGCGCATCGAAGTCAGTGCGACAAGATTAGCAGGCCACGGTCTTGGCGGTCGCGGGTTTGGGTGAGGCCTCGCAGGTTCGGGTGTCATGGAGTCAGCAGTTTAACCGCGTTAATAAGCAATTCGTGTTCGGGTAAGACATCTTGCCGTTTATACTTAGTTTACGTTTAACCTTTGTTTACTGCTGCCATTTTGCAATGTGCGACTAGGCTGTCGAGTGTGTGACGATTAGCAGGCCAGGTCTTAGTGGTCGGGTTTGGTGAGACCTAAGCGGGTTGGTGATCGCGGGTGACCCGTTTAACCGCGTTTAATAAGCGGTCGTGTTCGGGTTTACATGTTTTTCGCAGATCCACCCGTTTAACGTAACCCGTTTAACCTGGCCAATACGTTTTGACACCTACTTCCAAGCTCCAATCCCTATCATAACCATGGATGATGATGAACAAGATCAAAACCGAAAACAAAATAAACCCTTGGTTAATTAACCTAATTAGGCGAATCAAAACATTGAGTTAGAACTCCTTACCCTTGACATGGCAATGTCCCTTCACCATACCAGTGTCTATACCCATAATCGTCTTAACAATGACATTAGAATTGTAACCATACATTCCCGACAATGTCAATATCAGAGGAAGAAATGGACATACTGTGCCTTAAGCTTTGATTTATTATCAGCAGCATTGGATGAATGAACGGCAGAGCAAGGCAAACCGCGATCAAGCATCCGACGCCAGGGAAAAGGATCTCGGCTCTGTTGATTTTGCCATCCAGGAAGTAATTCAAGGTTGTACCTGTAACAATCATGAACAATACTAAAAAAAAGATGGTATAGAAGTTGCAGTACTGTGACATTAGGAACAAACGCAAGTTCTTAGTTCTTCAAAGACACAAAAATGGAGAATGACCTAGGACAACAGTAGAGCTTGCAGTGATCACCTCTGCAACCGATAAACCAACAAAAGCCCAAGCATACTGTGTGGACAGGTTGCCAAGGCAGAGGACCAGCCCTCCTGCCATTGCAAACAAAACGGAGGGCCAATTTTCCTGCATCGATCATTTCTAGAAGATTCAAAACCGGTTATGGTAGATGATACAGAGGAGTAGGGTAATAATTTCTAAAAATCAAGCTTGGTATCACTGTGTTTGGTTCAAAGTAGGAACACTCATTAACTTGTTATTCCAGTTTGAACCACTTGAAAGTCCCATGTCACAAGAGCAACTCAATATGTAGTGTGTCTTTTTCTGCTTGGCATTTGTTGGATCTACTTCGTTTTGAATATATGATGGAGATCAAATCAATCCAAATATCTGTCTCAAGATTTTTACTGAAGGCGATAGGTACGAAGCACAATAGGAGACGACCAAGATCGGCCCTAATAGCCACCTTACCTGATTTCTTGTGGAACCATGTGGGATTGTGTGCGGCACAAAGAATGCTATCTTTCGCTCCAGGACCTCTGCTTGCTGGGGCGGCTGGGTGGCTGCTCTGCTCTGTGGGCTCGATAAACCTTGTGATGGGGTAACCAGGCCCTAATAGGAGGCTCCGTGAAAGATCGGCCTAATAGGTGGGAGAATCTCTTAAGATTAAGTACCACCACTCTACAATTTCTTGATGTGGGATCGTATCATTGCCTACCTTTAGAGAAGCTCCGTTATTCACTCTGGACCCTCTCTTGAGGCACTAGGTAGCCCTTTCCCGTTACACACCGACTCTCAACAAAAACACGATAATGATGCCGGAAACTGTCGGAGGCTGGCCGTGGTGTGATAGGCGGAAGAGCCACTCGAAGCTAGCTACCTCCGCGGTCTCTTGTGGAGCGATGTGAGATCATATCATTTGCCTACCCACTAGAAGTGGATTCGTGGATGACTCACACTCTAAATAGCTTTCCTCTAACCTCTCTGGGGCATCAGTAGCCGCTTTCCCACACACGCGACTCTCGACAAAAACCACCGTGGCCAGTGCAGAGACGACGAAAACCGGCCTAATAGGTAGAGGTGATACGATCCACATCGGTTCAGCGCGAGTATGAAATGGTCTTAGGCAGGGATTACCAGCATGTCGAATTTGGTCTTTTGAGTGAAACGTTGGTGCGAGGCCGCATCGTTGAGTGGCGTTGAGTCGATGCGTGCGGGAGAGACTAGCTACTCTATGCCCGAAGGTAGGTTCGAGATTGAATCTTGGCCAAGTGTGATGCCGAGAATGAATGTCGTCGTGGACGTTGGCTTTCTCGAGGCGTGGAATGATGCGATCTCTGCGACGATTACGAAGTGGAGCGATGCTAAGCGGGGTTCTCCGCTATCGTATGCTGTCACTTTTGGATTGGGGTACCTTCGGTGAGCTTGAGGCCACGCTATCGAGAGGAGCCGCTGATTTCGTAGGCAGAGCGTGGTAGCATATCAAAGGGAAATGAGATGTGTGATTGGCTTGTGAAATCACTGAGAAGGCGGAGTTAAGAGGTGGGCATAAAGAGTCTTGCTTGATCTGACCCAGTTAAAGCAATAAAAACAGCAGCCAAGAGATTAGTGATTGTGTAATCAAGATAAGTATGCTGAGGAGGACGACCTCTTCTCTCTAAGAGATTCAAAATAGCAGGCCATGTTCCCAGAAAGAAGAGTGCAAGCAACATGCAAGCAATCGCTCCTCCTTTCCTCTCCACCAAATACATCTTCAACCCACAAATCCTCTCTCTTGGAAGACGAATCAATGACCCAAAACCCACAAATTCCTGCAATTTTCAATTCAGTCTTCTCCATTTTACTTATAAATGAAAACTACCATATGCATAAAGGATTGCAGTCAATACAAGAAACATAATTCCCAAAAAGAAAGAAAACATAGAACAAAAGAATAAGATCAAAACCTGCCAGTCAATCGCCATGAAAGAGAGAGGATACTGGACCACAAAATCAAACAAGTATTGATAGGACCAATAAATCAGCAAAACCCAGTTGTTATTAGGTTGCATTTAAGAACCCAAGAACAAAAACCTAGTTGCCTACTGATATCAACCACTCACAATGTTAAATAAATTCAGGAGAGAGAGAAAAAAACAAAGGAAAGTTGGAAGCAATCAAAAGTACAATCAGGAGATATGGGTCCACACCATAATTTTATTGTTTTTTTTTTTACCCATGTGAGCCACACCTGCATTTCTATAACAACTCAAACCCCACAAATCCAAGAAGAAGAAAACGCAGTTCATAGAAAATGAATAATGTGAGTTAACCTTGGAGTTGCAGAGCTGCAGCAATGGCGGACCAATATGAAGATAGTATACAGACTGCACAGTTGAGGAATTCAACGGAATTTGAGGGGCTGTCGGAACTGATAAGGGATCCAGGGAAATGCTGAATCCGCTGAAATGGAATCTCTTCAATGCAGATTCTCTCACTCTGAATGACCATTCACCTCGTATTTAGTTTTTTTTTTTTTTGTAAATTTACTAAAACAGTTTAAGAATGAAAATAACGTTCTTGAAATTTTTTTAAATTAATAGAACTAATCACAGTATTACTGTTCACATTATTTTCATTTTCAAATAGTAATTTTTTTTAAAGAAAGAAACTAATCCAAAACTCCTAATCTAACTATCTATTACTTTAAAAGGTATACGCCTACTTTTTTTTTTTTTTTTCTTCTTTTCTTTTTCTAACTTACCTTCTATTTTTCACAATACGAAACCACTTGATTGCCCCTATTTATTATTTCGAGTTTTCTCCCAAAATATTCCATTTTTCAAAAAAACTCACCAAGATATTTTGAAAATCAAATTAATGCATTTGGGCCTTGTTAGAATACTCATCATCAAAGCCGTAATTAGTAATTACGGAATTGAAAATTTTTTTTATGTTAAAGCTGTAGTTACTTATTATGAACTTGTAAAGCGAGAAAATTACAATTTTCTGAAAAGATAAAACGGTAATTTGTCTAGCAAATAAATTTTAGATATCGGATGGCCAAATGGGCTTACGTCGTTGGAATCGTCTCGCGAAATCTAGATATCACATTAAATTCGTAGTGGGAGTGGTCAATTTCACGTTTTTCGGCGTGTGGGTGTAGATGCAAGTAAAGCTGACTTGCTAAGACATGTGATATAATAAAGTCGCATCTTACGTATCACCATATAATAGCATGTTGTTGTATGATTAGAGATGATAGAAATAGTTAGCTTAGATTGTGCTAAGTATAAAAAATCAAGACAAAGAGACATGATGGGAATTAGTAAATGTTGTGATGACAGAATCGTCGCCAGTCGTAAATCGTGCGATCGGGACGGACGTGACGGGGGACTGCTGCTGGTGATGTTTGGTGGTGGGCTCGTGGGTGAGCGTCGGTCCTCGTGATGATCGTGATGCCGTTAAATTGATGGGCAACTAAAGTGGGTCTTTCCCCACTCGTGGCATTCTTTGGGATCATGTGATGCGATGTGGCTGTTGCGATAAACCGATGCATTTTGTTAGTGATTCTATTGCTATGCAATTACTCGTTGATTTGTATTCAGTGATAATTGATAAGGTATTTCTGATGACAATGATAAGTCAAACAAATTATATGTTATCTAAATAATCATATGATTAGCTAGTGTGTGAATTAATCGCAGTTTGTTAGTTCAATATGTTATGTATATGTATCAATGTGAGTTGTTGGGATTTACGTCAGCATGCATTCCGTATCTTATTGAAATGCCTTAGAAGATTAGGAGTGAGTCACGTAGCGTGAGTGAAATAAGCGAAAATGTTTGTGAAGGAATTTCGAGGAAGATTTTTCGGAAGAATTGCTGCTTAGGTCGATCGACGGATCACTTCGGATGGGGGCTAGTGATTGTTTCGGAGCGTTATCGTGATTCGTGCTCAGTAGTCGATATTTTCTGAGGAAACTCGGTAGCGAGTTTTGAGAGCAAATAGCTTTGTTTTGAAAACTAGATATTTTATTTCGCGTCCGGGCAGGCGTGGCATGTGGGGAGTCGGTCGAGGACTCGGGACATGGGTTTAGGCGTATGAAGTCAGTAGGTTCGTAGAGTGTTTGTTTAAATGTGATTGTTTGTCGTGGCGTAATGTGACAGGTGGGAGTAGCCATGTAGGAAATTGTCGGCTCTTGGAGGCTTCTTCCATATCCAGTGATCATTTAGTCTGATAGCAGTATACGAGAGGGCGACTCTCACTTGAAATGCGTTTAGAAGAAAGTAGGAGTTGTGTCTTTGGCATTGTCATTTTGTATAACATGTATTAAAACTCTAAATTTGATATTTTGGCAGTAAAGAGTAAATTATTAACTCTTGGCTTTATTGTATATGAGCCAGAAATTTGATTTACGGAAAAATGGTAAAATCGTAATTTCGGTAAAATTTCGATTTATTCTCTAGATCTTAGATGGCGAAGCGGTTCCAGTTGGAATCGTCTCGCGAAATCTAACAACACGTCGAATTCGTCGAGTCAGGGAGCGGTCGGAATTTGCGTTCGAGCATCGGGTTCGAGTCTTAGAAAAATGACTTCTTGATGTGACAAAATTCGCATATAACATGTACTCATGTTACAAGTTGAATGAGTAGAGAAATGATGGAAACGGGCCCAGTGAGAGTAGTCTTGAGAGTGTGTTGGAGAAAAAATGGACATAATGGTCATTATTTACATTTTAAATGGCACTAAAAGACAAAATTTAAATAGTGCCATCTCCTACCTATGAAAGGAGCCAAAAATGTGAAGTAAAAAGAAAAGGGGATGCAGTGAGGTGCAGTGTGACATTTTAGAGTGAGAAGGTGAGACTTCTCTCTAAAATACCGGGCAATCGGACCGTCGGAATTCTTCATGGCAAGAAGGAAAACGATTCTGCGCGCGATAGCAGCGGTGGGCAGGTTTCTTGAGTTTTTCGACAAACTAAGTGAGGTAAGGATTTATCTGCTTGGGTTTTCTGGCTTTATTTAAGTGTTTTATAATGTTTTGGTTGAATTGAGGCCTTGAACGACCGTTTGATCGGTCCCAAAACTTGGGACCGAAGTGTTAGAATTTTTGGGAGCCGTTTAGAGGCGATGCGGAGTGCTATTCTGGCCCTATTATGGTTTCTTGTGTGATAATTTATTGAATAAATTATGTGTTGGTTTGTATAAGACCGGAAATGGCTGTGAAATTCGAATTCACAAAGTGAGCCCAGGCGATTGTGTTGCGAGCAGTAACCCGAGGGTTTCACTATTCATAGGAATAGTGTTCACAAAATATTTTTGTGAAATAATGTGTTTGGTTGAGTAATTCAAGTTGAATTGCTCGTGTTTGATAATTAGCCCAAGTGAGCTAATTTTTGGTGTAATGAATTGTGAAATTACATGACATGGTTGTGTGATTTAAATTATGTGAATATATGCATTATTATATATTTACATGTGTTATATAATTGTATTGGAATTGGCACAGTAAATGCGTTATATGCTTATTCAAAGGCGCCTAGGAAACGATAAGAGTGAGTGCATGAAGAGGTGATTCTTGAGAATGATTCGGAGGGTTGACTAAATAGCAATAATTATCGGAGGGTAGTTCATATAAAATGTGTCATTGGTCGGCTCAATTGATATACATCGGAGGGTAGTCCCACTTTAAATATAACATCGAAGTCGGTCCGATACTTATATCGGAGGGTTATTATAAATAAAAACAAACATCTTTGTTAAAAATAATGTTTCTCATACACATGGCTTAGGCAAGTGTGAGAGTCGAGTGAGGACTCGGGATATGAGTTGAAGCGTAGACATTAGTAGGATCGCGCATTTGCTGAATGTTTGTTTCACGATGGAGCGTGCATATGCACTTAGGTGGAGAGTAGTCCATTTAGGGTGGTTCACTGCAGGCGTTAGGCTCGCCTTGTCGAGGAACATATTTTTTTCGGGTGTAGGGAGCGTACGAGACGGCTCTTCCTAGAGGCGGGTTTGAGAAAAGAAAGCGCAGTTGGCTTTAGTTATCATTATGTATACATGTATTAGAATTTCCTAAAAGTAATATCGGTTGTATAAGAGTCATTTATTAACTCTTGAAACTATTGGATATAGTTGGATATAAATATTGTGATGAGTATTGGTTTATGGGCGAGAAGGCGTTTTACTCATGTGATTGATGTTGGGATAGGTTGTGTACATGTTATGTATCCGGTGAGCTCGCCGTCTGAAGGAGCTGCTTGATTTCGTGAAATGTCGGTCGCTGCGTTCACGAGTGTTTGCGGAGTTGACGGGTAGTCGAGCGGACCCGAGGATTTGGGCGATCACGGTATTATAGTTGATATATTTTATGAGTATTGATGCAAAGGCCTAAGTGACCATTATTTTATTCGCATTTGGACCCTGTGTGGTCATTGTAAATTGTTGGGATAGGTTTGTACCTTAGGTGAAATCCCATAGGTACAAAGGAGACTACTTAGGTTACTGCATAGTGGTGTGGGTTGCAGCATCCACAGTATTCCGCAAGTTGACGGGTTATCACGGGACCCAGGTTTTGAAGTCGCTTTGACTTAAAAAGTCAAGAATTAGTAGTCAACAATTACGGTTTAACTTAAAAGAATTTTAAGTTGTAATTCATATTCTACGGTTTGATAATGTGTATTCAATGGATTGGACGTACTTTGGGTATTATTTTCGTTTTCAAAGTATTTTCGTAAAATGTCATTATTTGAAGTTTTTTGTAAGAGATAAATTTATTTATTCATGTTAGTAATACAATGATAGAAAACCAATACGTAATATTAAAGTTAATAGCAAAAATGATCGGTTCAAGACCTATATATTTAATAGTAAAAAATGCTTAGAATATATAAGATTATGTATTTGCAGCATACTGACGAACAAGATTTGATCTAATGACTTTATTTGATCGAACTTTATCATCTGAATTGCCAATAAGAAAACCCGTGAAAAAAACTAATCGTCGATGACACAACTACCCGTCATAACAAGTCGACAATAAAACACATCGTAACAAGTCAACGACAAAAACACAAAAAACAAATGCAAATCGAGATCGATTTAGAAGAAACCACTTTATTGGAAAAGAAAACTCATACTTTGGGAAGAAAACGATAGAAATTGTGATTTCAGATTAAGAATTAGCAAAAAATCACCCTCATCTCTGAAGAAAAGGGTCTGAAAGAGATAACATAGGGAGGGACTAAACTGGCAAAATTTGACACGACCCATAAACTCGACACGATTTTTTCGTGTTTGAGTTGAGTATAATTGTGTTTGTGTCAAATTCGTGTTGATCCATATAATTCATTTAATAAATGGGTTATATTCATGTCAATCCATATAACACGAAATTGACCCGAATTAACCAATTTAATTATTATGTAAATTAATATTTAACCTATATTCACTTGTTTATTGTTGTTTGTGTTAAATGTTCATGAATTAGTTATAAATTATATTAATTTATATAACTAATAAATGAGTTATACGTGTCATGTTATGTTACTTTAATTGGATCATGTTTGAATTTGTTAATTTTGACACAATTATTGTTCGTATTATATTTGAGCTAGCAAATACATTAAAATACCTTTATGTTGACATGATCAGATACTAATTGGACCAAAGATTTATTAGACCCTTTATCAAATATTTTTTTAAATCACGGGATTTGACCTTGTTTACAGGTCTTTTAATCTTAATTTTTCAAATAAATTGAAAGCTAAATGATTTGATTATGTATTTTTACCAATGGAATCAAATAAAAGGAGTCAATTTACCACATGATTCATACCATATAATTCCAATAAAAAAATAAATCATTGAAGTCCATAATTTCAATATTTTTGCATTTCTTTTTATTCATTTTTATTCTCTAATTTAGCCAAAAATTATTAAAAGAACACAAAAAATAAGTAAAGCAATTAATATAGGGTGTAGCTGGAGTTCTCTTTCCAAAATAATATTCTCTTACTTAAAATAAACATAACAATAATAAATATATAATGATTTAAAATAAAGCATTTGATATAAAATTTAAAAATATTAAAAAATAGGATAAAAATTATTTGATTTTTCAAACAAATTTTTTATTTTATAAAATCTCATACAATAATTTTTTGAAATTGTTTTTCATTATCTTCAATTATAATGAGGACGAAATTTGATATTGGTACTTAGATTTTATGGATATATGAAATATCATTTGAAATATGAATTTGTCAAATTTCATAAAAAGTACTTAAAATAAACAGAAAAATACATATGTTAAGGTTATCTTACAAATGCAATTGATATATGTGTAATTAAAATAATATTTATAAGGTTAACAATCGATCGATAGAAACTAGCATGTCAAAGAAATCTTAAAAATTTTTAGTGGATGATACGACATCAACTTAATAGTGAAAACTCTTTTAAAAATTATCGATTCAAGGCCTACATATTTGATAATTATAGGTTAATAGTAAAAAACTACTAAGAATAACCGGTTTAAAACCTACATATTTGATAATAATAAAATGTTTAAAATATCTAAGATTCCAAATTTACAATATATTGAGGAATAAGATTTAATATGATGATTTTATTGAATCGAACTTTGTCATAATGCGAAAATTCACTATATCGACGATATAAGTACACGCCATAACAACTCTTTGCTACTAATACTAATTTATTTAGTAATTAAAATTATTATAAATTACATGGATAATTATCTTATCAAATTAATTTTAATTTCATATTTTTGAATAAATTTTTATGTTTTATTTAAAAAAAATCAAAATTAAATAAAATTAAAAGAATAAAATATAAATTTATTTTAAAGTAGTTTTATAAATTATTAAAATTATCATTTTTATTTTTTGGTTATTTTGATAAAGGAAAGAGACTATAGGAGGATAAATGGGAAAGAAATAAATGGTTTTATAAATAAATAAATTTCTTGTCTTATTTTAAAACGAGTTTCTAAGAAGCAACAATAAAGTCCACAAACCTAGTTTTCTATAATGCATTAAAAAAAAAAAAAAAAACAAAAATAAATAATATTTTAAAAAATAAGAAAATAAAATAAATAACATAGATTGAAGGAACTACCAAAAAGGATATTAATTAGGGGCATTCCGAGAATTGAACTCGGGACCTCTCGCACCCTAAGCGAGAATCATACCACTAGACCAAATGCCCGTGTGCGTACAATTTCAAGAAATTTCATATATACTAAGAAAAAATTAAGGAAACCCACTGAAGTCCTAAGTTACACCCCGTTGACCCCACTTAAACGGTCAGTTAAGTTACTCCCTTTTTGGGACTAAAATTGGTTTGATTTGACATATACATCATAAGTCCAAAATGTAATGAAGAAAAACAGGTGGGTGAGATAATTGAAGTACGAAAAATTTGAAAAAAAAAACTAGAAAGTCTACCATTGGTCTTGTGACTTTATTTCCTGAGTCCACCATTGGTCTTGTGACTTTATTTCCTAGGTCCACCATTGGTTGAGTCTCTCGTAACTTAATTAGAAAGTCTTGAGTTCGAGAATCTGTTGTGTTTGTGATAAAGAACTTTATCGTCGTATGGTTCTTGAATGCAAGTATGGGGATTAGTCTGGGTATGATATAGCACCAAAATGATTTAGTGTGTTCTGATGTTAAAACAACCGTGGTGAGACAAAAAAAATGTAGCCAAAAGAAAACATAATGACAATGAACAATGTAAACATAATTTTCAGCCCCATGGAAGAGGAAACACACTATTGTATGGAAAGAAACGAACTAGTATTTCCTTACAACTTTTGTGGGAGAAAGGGAAAATAAAAGGAAACAGATACCTCGGAAAATATGAACCCAAAAAACCACTAGTTTTCTCATTTGCTTTATAGTACTCTCCATAGCTAGATTTGCTCATCACAAGACTAAGGGTAGCGATAACTGCCAATATGATCCAAAAACAGGCAATCACTGACATGATTTGGAGACTACTATGATCACAAATCCCCTTGCAATTTTAAAATTGCATATGATTTTCATCGTTATTATCTAGTAACAGAGTTTGTGTAGCCTACAACTCAGCTTCGGCGTCCACATTTTTAGCAACACTTTGGAGAAAGTTCCCAAGTAGCCTCTGGTCGAAAACCATATTTGGGACCTGCACAACAAAAAAGTTTTCAAGTTTAAGTCTTTTTCGATAAGCCTTAAGGGGTGTTTGGTACATTGGAATCGGAAATGTGGAATAAAGAATCATTTTCCATTCTTATTTCTCATGGAATGGAATCAATAATTTGATTTCATTCCCTAGGAATCTTGCATGGGAATGATGGGTTGTTTTCATTCTATTGTGTGGTGATACTAGGAATTGGAATGAAAAAAAAACAAATTGACAATAATACACCATCACATGATTTCAAGTAAAATAGTAAATTGAAGTTATTTTACATTATCTCTTTAGAAGAGGGAATCAAAATACTACCTAGGTATGATGAATCAAATTCCTACTTAGAAGTAGGGATTTGTTTCCGTGGGAATCAGTTTTGATTCCATTCCTATTCTTGTAAAACTTATCCAAACATAAGAATGAGGGAGAAATGGAAAGCAATTCCATTTCCCTCTCTCTATTCCCTCATACCATACCAAATGAAGTTATTTTATGTTCTATCTTTAGAAGAGAGAATCAAAATACCACTTGGGTATGATATATGAAATTCCTACTTAGAAGTAGGAGTTTGTCTCCACCGGAATCACTCTTGATTCCATTCCTATTCTTGTAAAACTTATCCAACCATAGGAATGAGATTCAATTTCCCACTCTCTATTCCCTCATACCAAACGCCCCCTAAGTGCACAGAAAATGGGCTAGATGCCTCAGACATAAAGAGGAATGAAGAATAATTAATAGAGAAGGAAATGACAAAAAGGAGTCGTAACTTGAACGACTACTCTAGCTGACTATCGTCCAAGTAGAGTCCTTAGTCGTCGAGAACAGGAAGAGGCTATGTTGCTGAAAGAGTCTGTTTCCAGATAGTGTTTGGAATCAGAGTATTAGCCAAAGGGTCACCTAATGCAAGGATTTTCAGTCCTTTGCTCTAACCAGGCTCTAACCAGGCGAGCCTTGATCTATCTAGTTAATACAATACACAATGCTCTGAACCTAAAAAAATTGACCAAAATATATCTTGATAGATGGGTCGTGGGACTAAGGGTAAAGGGACACTTGAATCGGCAAACAATTGAACCACCAAAATGATACATACATACAAACATACATGTATATATATATATATATAGAGATATATAGAGAGAGAGAGAGAGAGAGAGAGAGAACCTTGTTCCCAAAGAAGATTTTGGAATTATTAGCTATGGATTCGATGAATCTGAGCTCCAAGTACTCAGGAGTAAGCTTCAACTTGTTTGCTTCTGCTTCTTTCGTCAGTCTGAGGATGGAGAGAAACTTCATGATTGCATATGATGACAATAGAAAGAAACGAAAAAAAAAAAAAAAAAAGATAGAGATGGTTTTGACCTATAGAAATTGGCATCAGCCAAGCTCTTTTCTCGAGCCAAGTACATTTGGTTCTCAATTTCCTCCTGCATTCTGGCGCTGTCCTTCTCCATCAATTTTTGTTGCATGAGGATCTTGCTAACATGGGCATTCTTCTCAGCTTCAGTTATAGCCATCTTCTTCCTCGTCTCAGCCTCCTTCTCAGCAACCTTCTGTTTCTCTATGGAAATCAAAACCTGCATTGAAGCATCCAACACCAACACAAAATTATGTCAAATATAATTCCATGAACTTTTATCATAGTAAAAAAACAAATGATAATAATTATTAATAGTCTAATCATCAGATATAATCATAAGGGAATGAAGAAAAAAATGAAATGATACAATTGACCATCAACCAGAACATGAATTAGTTGTAATTGTTTCATAGGAGTAGGGTAATGCCAATGCCAATGCCATGCAATAGTAGAAAATGTCAATGATCTTCAAATGCTAGAAAGAAGAAAGCATTACCCAAAATATAAGACAGATTAATTTGACTATGCCTTTTTAGATATGAACAATGATATTAACTGATTCAAGAAAAAGTTGTTCTTGGTGACAGAAGAGGCTGTCGAGGAATCTTGGTCCCACATTCTCAACAACATTTGACTATAAATTTTTTAGTTATGCATATCAAAAGAAGTAGTAAATCGGTCACTTATTTTCTTTTAGTTCCACACACTAATTAAGGAGGAAAGATGCAATAATAATAAAAATCTTTTTTAACAAGACAAAGAAATTACATTAGTGCGTTCCTGCTCCATCTGTACGAAATTGTGCCTTATAATCTCTGGGATAGTAGGTTTCGTGACACGCACGCTGATAATTTCAATACCAGGAGCATAACGTGTGCAATCGCCCTGAAGAGAATCTTTCATTTTTTCATCAATCTGTAGCATCCAATTTTGATCATTAGCCAAACAATGGATCAAGTGTAAATTTTAAGAAACTATAACAAAGGAAAAATAGAAATTTATGCCACAAAGATAATATCCCATAATATGCAAATAAAGCCACTCACAACTTCGACTTGCACAAACTAGTACTCCACATATGGCACAAAAAGGAATCAATTTGCCTTCCACATATACATCCATGAAAACAAGACCCTAAATTAGCAACCATCACAGTGCTACAAGGACACATTAATTTAGCTAGAAACAATAATATAATTAGTTCGATACCTGATCAAACATATCAATATAAACTTGTTGAAGGGAATGGGCACTGCAAAACTGATTGATCTCATGGTGAATCTTATCATATATCCATGTGTTGTCATACTGCACACCATAGTTTAGCAATGTCTCATACACATAGTCCTTATGAAGCCGGTTAACAACCTGAAGAGAACACTTTTGTTAAAACAAACAAGAGAATATAGAACCTTTACTGACAATGACTATGTTATTCTAAATCTGTAACCTTAAAATAGAGCGATATCTCAATGCTCTACCTCTATCTTCTCAAAGTTGATCATGACACCTCCTTTAGTACCACATGGAATATCCCTAACCTGAATTTTCAGCCAAAAAATAATTCAACCTGTGATGTAATTAACATCCTTCTTCGGAAATAGGAGCTGTAATTTACACAGTCTGTCTGAAGTGTCACTTGAATGGGCTCAAACTGAGTTATCAAGGGCATCTTTAGATGGAAACCTAAAACTCCCAAATAAGTACGAGCAGGTAGAATACAAACCCTGAAACACAAATTATCAGATACAAATAAAAGAAAACTTCATAGCTAAACCTGGTTCGTTATTGTCTTTAGAAAGAGCACCTCCTCTCCAATACACTCCAACATGACCTTCTGGGACTTGGTGTAAAATGGTTAAGTTTGATAAGGTTGAGGATGACTGAAATGCTACCTGTAAGTTTAACATAACACACATTATAAATTCCTGGCTCAAGCACAGTGATTAATAACATATATTTTCCCATCGGTATATGTTCTTATGACATACTCCAACAACAACATCATGCTAGAGTAAGTTACAAAGATTTCAAGCAGCGAAGAAAGCACCAGCCCACTATTTTTCTTGAATAAAACCTAAGCTTTTTCGTATATGGATTAAGGGCATGATTAATAGTTCTATGGTAAGGATGATTTTCTGCCTAAAAGGCCAAAAAGAAAGAAAAAAAAGTACCTTAAATCTATCTCATCACTATTTAAAAATTTTATCTGATTTACTACTTTTAGAAACTATTCGAGAAAATAGTTGAAACCTGCACCTGAGTTTTAGTGGTTGTAACTCGATCTTCTATATAGTTTTTTTTCAGAAATTTTCTCAATTGATACACCAAAGGATAACAAATAGAAGGCTTTAACATGAGATGATCTAAGAAGAGTTGGAAGACCAAGTTTAGAGGAATAGAGGCCTTTGAAACAATGGAAGCTTTATAGTTTGAGAGGAAAACGATTTAATATGCTTTCAAAAATTTCATCCTAGAATTGAGACGCAGCTCAACAAAATTAGGAGGCAAATAAAGATAAAGTCCTCAACGCACTTAAAAACCTAACCACCGTCAATTAAACCCAGACTTCAAACTAGATTAGAAGTAATTTACGCAGTCATCGATAGATGCAAATAATTTTATCAAACATGGAAAGCATTCTAGATTGAAACTCCAAAAATGCGATGATAAAGACCAGCCCTGATCGACACCAAATATCAAACTAGACAAGCAGAAGGAAAATTAATGATAAATAATAACACAAAATGGTTCGACTAAGTGAACTAGACCAGAAACGGAGACACAAACAAACCAAAAAAAACATGTTAGATGCAAGGGACGAGAGAAGTAGCAGATTACAAAGCTAGAAATGACGATGAACAAGAAAAACACGGTGGTGATCGCATAGAAATCTCCCCCTGAGGCGGTGGCGGCCGCTGCTCCTCCTCCTCCTGCTGCTTGCGGGCGAACCGGCGGAGTCTCGGATCTCTGGTGTCGCTGAACCGGCGGCGTATCGGATCTCTGGAGGCGCTGAACCGGCGGAGTATCGGATCTCTGGAGGCGCTGATCCGTGGGCGTTTCAGACGGAAATTCTGGTCTCTCTTGCGTTGGATCCATGACTGAAAGTGTGAGAATTTGTCAGCGCACTAAACCCTTTTTCTCTTCTCTTTCTACAAAGTAACGCTGCAAGCAAGCAAGGAATGTATGCATTTTTTTCAATTTTTGGGTCAATTTTAGCCTTCGTGGATAAGACCGTTTGGGGGCAAAATGGTCTTACAATCAAAATATTATTCAAGGAAATATTTGGGTAAAATACATCAAAATCAAATATTTCTCATATTTAAAAAAAAAAAAAATTACTCAAACAAAATATCATATCCATTTAACTTTATCCCCAGGTTGTATAATTTTATGATGCGATTGGATTTAAAAGTAGGGCGCACGGGCGCATCCCAGTCAGAAGCGGGTTAAAGGCCGATAAATGGCCGTTAAAGCGGCCGGGATACGTCTGTTTAAATGGAGCTCGGTTCATGTCTGAGGTAGATAGCAGCGGCGGCGTATCATATCGTCGGTCGGATCTCGCTGACAAATGAGTAGAATAATTACCGATATTTGTTTTACAATTATCATGATAATCGTATTGATAAGGAAAGAAAATCACTCGTCCGATAAGAGAGTCAGTGTGTGATGATTAGAAAAGTCGTAGATTTATAAATCTTGGTCATGCATTCGGGTGAAGGTCTGTAGACAATGTATGCCTGGCTTAGTTCTAAGCCGGTTGATGTCTCTTTCGCATGGAAAAAAGAGGCCGACTTAGAGCGTCGGGCGGTAGGCGGCCGCGATCCTTTTGTTTTATTGTTTTGGAGGAGTCCAATGGCTCGGAATGCGTGAGATAGACCCGTCTTATTGCATATTAGTCTATTATAATACTAACAAATATTTTTTTTATTGCATATTATTAGTCTATTATAATGGTGATATCTCAAAATATAAAATTCTGGATCCGTCACTTATTGGTTAATTTATAAGAGACATAAAAAAAACCGCATTAATTTCATTTATCATATCTTAATGTGATTAATTTTATTTACTTTACTATAATTTGATAAAATTTTAATCTTACAGGGAAGAAGTGCATTTAGCCAAAAGAAATGTTACAAAATTAGAGTTTTGTCCCAAATAACACATTTTGAAGAAAACAAAATACCGATCTAATACGTTTTTTAAAACCGTAGTTGGTGGTTAAGGTTTTAACTTCAAGCTTAAAACCATAATCAACAATTATCGTTTTAACTTTAAAATTTCTAAAAACTTTAATCGCCCTCCTCTTTTTTCTCTCGTCTTGTTCTTTTGTAGCCTATTTTTTAAAGTAATGAAGTGTGATTTTTTTATCATTATTAGTCTTAAATCACCTATGTGCATATTTTTTATTTCATTTTCTTGTTTAATAAAATGATTATTTTCATAAAGATTTAGGTTTTATTTTGTTTTTTTGTATCATTGTCGTCGTTTTGTCGATGTTGGTTTGTCGATGAAACATTTATGATGGGTGTTGTTCGTTGTCTTTGTTGTGGCGTTTTTATCATGTGAAGTGATTTAAGCAGGCGAGTCGTCCCAATCGTCGAAGATATCAGTATGATTGTCGATATATTGAAATTGAAGTCGCGGATATTCTGATCGACATATTATCAAATTTATAGGATTTATAGGATTTATCGTATATGATTTAAATTTAAATCAATAATATTATTTTTAATTTAAAAAAAACTTTAAAAAATTTAAAATCGTAGCCATCAAGTAATATTTTAATTAGGAAACAATAGTTTAGACATTATTTAAAAAAATTAGTAGTAGAATGATATTTTTCATTTTTTTTAAAATATAATATTATGTGAAAAAAAAATCTCAAAATTATTCAGCAACAACAGAGCTTATGTTGATGCCAGTTGTCATATCAAATTATGAGAATGACGTGGCAGTGCCACGTCATCAGAGCATCCACCATCTACAACGTACAAGAACTCAACCACAGCTTCCTATATAGACCGACGATATTCTCCCCGGCGGTGACACGAAGATGCTCACCCTCCTCGCCGGTTCTGCGCCGGCGAGTTTGGGAGCACCGGCGAAGTGCGGAAGCCTCCGGCGACTCAGAGCAAGTGCGAATCAGAGACCCATTTGCTCGAAAGCTAGCTACAAGGATAGAGAGACTGCCTGTGCTGGTAAAATCAGTAGGGATGTTTGGTTGCCGAGAAAACAGATGTTTCTTTTGAAAATGCATTGTTCTTTAGTTGATCCGAGGTTTTAGTTTTGGTCTAACTGAGAATTTAGGATTCATTTTAGGTTTCCTTCTTCTTCTTCTTTTCCTTCTTTTCATGTATTTTCCTGGAAAACTGACTGGACAGTATTTTGAATAATATGCAATTTATTTTCATTTTTAGTTCTTGAAGAAGATGAGAATCTATTCTTACCAGAGATTGATTTTTAGCCTGAGTAGAAAAAGATTAGGAAAAGATTTTAATTAGTGCTTGGGTATAACTTAAATATGGAAAAAGAATTTATAAAACAAGATTAGCTTAGTGCTTGGGAGATTAGCCACAAAGAAATATTTACGAAGGTGACTGATAATAAAATGGATAAGAGGATTTTCAATTAATGGCATGTGATAATTGATGAGATAACTTACCCAACCTTGTTTTGATCGAAATATACATGCTAAGATATTTAAAATGATTTCTCAATAATTTGAAGTAATTTTATCCTAAAATTACAAGGTAATTACTCCTAATTGCTTTCGAATGTTGACAAATTGTTCATCGTTAAGGGGTTTGATGAAAACGTACGCAAATTGGTCCTCGATTCACACAAATTCAAGAGTAATATTCCCTTTTTGTGTATGATCTCTAAGGAAATGATGTTTAATCTCTATATGCTCGGTTCTAGAGTGTTGCACGAGATTCTTTACAATGCTAATGACACTTGTGTTATCACATTTTGTGGGAACATATGAGAGAATGTCAAACCAAAGTCACTAAGTGTTTGTTTCATCCAAAGCACTTGTGCATATCCTAATCCGGCAACTTATGTATTTGGCTTCCACCGTTGACAATGCAACCGAATTGTGTTTCTTGCTATGCCAAGACACAATTGAGTGACCTAAAAAGTGACATGTTCCATTAATGTTTTTTCTATCAATTTTGCAACCACCAAAATCCGCATCCAAATAACATATCAATTCAAAGTTATCACTCTTTGGATACCAAAGACCAATATCAATAGTGCCTTTCAAATGTAAATCAAAAAGTGATTGAACAACATAATCCAATCAGATCATTTGCGGAAGAAAAATGCCAGAATCTACATACCTCCAGCCATTGTTAAGAAACCGAGAAAACTAGAAAACTGCAAATATTTTGGTTCTTCTGTTCTTCTCAAAAAAACTTGATGGTGGTTTTCTACGTATTTAGTGGAAACACAGGGACTGAAATTGTGTAGTGTTTCTTCTTTATATGGAGACCAGACCATCACAGGTTTCCTGAAGAGTTGCAAGGGTTGGGGAAAGGTGTTATGGGAGATTGATATTTGAATTCAAAATTTAAATTGATATGGACCATTCTAACATTCTCCCACTTGGTCCATATACTACAACACCTATCATAAGGAAAAACTAAATATATAAATCATGGCGATAGGTCCTCTTATAGTGAGTAGTATCTTGTGTATTCTGATATATCAAGTTCCTCGACACAAACCCTTAACCTAAATGAATAAACCATATGTTTATTCAGATTCCAAACTTAATGATATTTCTCAAAATAATAATAATAATCTGAAATGTACAAAACCATAAAAGAAATATCAGTTGAATAAGAGTTTTATTTAAAATAATGAATGTACGTACAATAAAATTACATTGTGGAACCAAGTCCCATTTGTACTACATGACCCTTAAACTACTTAGGTGGCATGCCTTTAGTTAAAGGATCGGCAATCATCAACTCAGTGCTAATGTGTTCAATGACCACTTTCATTTCTTTAACACGTTCTCTTATGGCTAAGTACTTAATGTCGATATACTTCATACGACTTCGCTCTTGTGTTCTTAGCCATAAATCACTGAAGCTAAGTTATCACAGTACAACTTATTAAGCTCTAGATATAGAATCCACAATTCTAAGCCCAGATATGAAACTCTTTAACCATACACCATGCGAGCTAGCCTGAAAACGGGATGCGAGACCGGCTTCCATAGTGGAAGTGCGCGGTCGAATGCAATTCGCACTTCTCAGACACGACTCCATTAGCTAGCTTGAAGAAATATAACGGACGTTGATTTTGAGAATCAACACAACCGGCAAAGTCATCGGGTAGCGATCACCTCGAAGCTATGTATTCGTCTATATATAAGCATGTAATCCTTAGTTCCTTGAAGGTATTTCAACACCTTCTTTGCGGCTCTCCGGTGGTCCAATACGGATTACTCACGATATCTTCCTAATACTCCAACGACAAAATCTGATATCAGTGCAGTACAAACTTGAACATACATTAGGCTTCCAGTGAAATCATGGAATGTTCTTCATGTGTTCAGTTGAGAAATCATTTTTAGGGCGATTGAAATCGGGCTCTGTCACCCTTCAAAATGGGTGCTACACTCAGTGAACAATTTTTCATGTTAAATCTCTCTAAAACTTTATTGATATAGGTCTCTGAGACAAGCCCAGGAAATGCCTCGAGATCTTCCTGTGGATCTTAATGCGATGACATAAGATGCCTCCTGCATATCCTTCATATCAAAGTTCTTTGAGAGAAATTGTTTCCTCATATAACAAACCCTTATCATTGGTTGCAAGCGAATATCATCCACATATAACAGAAAACAAATCTTACTCCCATAACAACCGATATATACATTTGATCCATGATATTTTCTTCAAAAGCGTAGAATGAGTAATGACTTCATGGAATTGCAAATATCATTAGCGAGATGTTTGTTTTAATCCATATATGGATTTCTTAAGCTTACAAACTAAATGCTCACCTTCACTAGAGGAGAATCCTTCAGGTTGTTTCATGTAAACCTCTTCCTCTAAATTACCATTAAGGAATGTCGTTTTCACATCCATTTGATGTAAATTAAAGTCAAAATGGAATGACTAATGCGTGATTATTCGAAAGTCTTTCTTAGATCTGGGAGAAAGGTCTCGGGTGCGGTCGATTCCTTCCCTTTGATTGAATCCTTTGTATGATGCGGCCTTATGTCTCTCGATGTTGTCGATGAGTGTTTATTTGTTTTAAAGACCGGAATTTTACATCGATGGCTTTTACAGTGAATGACTCAACGAGATCCCAAACTCGGTTAGATGCCATATAATTCATTTCTTCTTTCATGGCATTGTACCATGAGTTAGACTCCTTAGAACTCATGGCTTGTGAAAACGTTTCTGGATCATTTTCGACTCCAATGTTATAGTCCAATTCTTGTAAATACACTATATAATCATTAAGAATTGATGATTTCCTAACTCTTGTAGATCTTCTTAATGTTGCTTCATCATTCTCTTGAGAATTTGTTATTCGACACATTTAACCCGATTGGTTGTTTAACGATTCTGGAATTTCTTCATTGTAACTTGATCCACGGGATCAATATTATGTCTGTGGAACCCGAGGAAATGGTTGTCTCACGCCGAGACCAGCAGGGGTGTGAATGACAATCAATCTATCACTTGAACCGGAGGTTGACCTTCATAATGATCCTTCCTAGAAACAATGTCGGCTGATCCACTCCATTTGATTAAGTCATTCTCGAAATTTAGCATTTTCTTGATTCCCTGATCTTAGTCTTTGTGAGATGAATGATAAAATCATACCTTGGACCTTTCAACATATCCGGTAAATCTGCAGTACACGATGGTCCTTGGAATTACAGCTTCCTTTCTTGTGGGTTATAAATTCTTACTTGAGACGGAGCATCCCAAGCGCGTATATGTCGCAAACTGGTTTTAACCTTTGAATGACTCAAAAAGGCATCTTAGAGACAGACCTTGGTTGGAACTCGATTTAATATATACACAGCCGTCTTTAGAGTTTCAGTCCATAAGTATTGAGGTAGTTTTGTATTACTCCTCATACTCCTTACCATGTCCATTAAAGTTCGGTTTCTTCTTTCTGCCACACCATTTTGATATGGAGAACCAGGCATAGTGCTGAGCCGCAATCCATTTCTTGAAGAAACTGCAAATGCACTGGGCTTGTCCATTCTACGTGTATTTACCATAGTACTCTCCACCTCTATACGATTTCCACTGATCTTTATATGTTTTTGCATTGATTCTCTCGCCCATTGCCAAAGAAACTTTAAAAAAGGCGTCTAAAGCTCATCCTTTGAGCAGTAAGTAGAATCGTATATCGTGAATAATCATCTTATGAAGGTGATAAAGTATTTGATTATTTGCGTCGAATGTCGGAATGACGAATGTCGATATGTATAATCTCTAATAGGTTTATGCTCCTCTTTGCACCCTTTTAGACTTGTTGGTTTCTTTGCCGTAATACGGTCGCGAGTCTCGAAATCGACAAAATCAATCTTAAGTACCCCGTCATTAACGATTTCTTTATTCTTTCAATGGAGATGTGTCCCAATCTACGGTGCCATAACATAGAGGATTTCTCATTCATAACACATCTTTTTAATCCAGCAGTAACATGCATAGAATTATAAGTAAAATCATTTTGTAACTGAATATGGAAAGACTATCAGACAATGTACCATAACCAATAACTTTATTCTTATTGGATAGCCCGAAACGAAAATGCGAAAAGCTAAGGAAAATCCACAAAGTCACAAGTCTTGAAATTGAAATTAAATTCCTAGAAACTTAGAACATAAAATGTCTTTTCCAGTTAAAATGAAACGGCTAGCTTGTCTGGTTGCAAGTGCGATAAGCTTGCGTGAACTCATCTTGTTGCTGAATAGATCGTTGTTCGCTTTCCTTTGTTCATGGGTTTTGCATACTGTAAGGTATTTGAAACATGGATTGTAGGGCAGGAGATCAATCCACCATGTGTTATGATTAACATTAACCATATTAGATTCATAACATCTAATTAAGTACTACTTTCTTATCAAGCCAGATCTTAAATTTGGCGTCGTGCTTTACATGTGTCCACTTAACCTTCTGAGAAAAAACAATTTGACTCCTTCTTTATGCACGATTGGATAGGAATCTTTCCCTTTCTTTTAGCTTGATCCTTTCTTTTCTTTAAAGGTGGTGAGATTCTGCCTGTTCACCTCTTCCATCATTAACCTTCCCTCTTTTTACACATAGTTAATAATTAAATTTAATTGTGCATTTATCGTATGTGTGTTGTAAATTTTGAAGGGCTATGTGTTAGGCGAGTGTTTAATATATAATGAATAAGGAAAGTATCGGCATAGTAGCTTCTAATGTACGAAGTTGGTATTTATATCCTCATCGCATGATATGATCTGCACTCCTCTTGTCCGATTATTAGCAATTGGATGAAAATTGCATAATTAAGGTACTAGCAAAAGCTTTGTCGGAAGTTTCAAGCGCTCGTGTCGATGGCTTTCGGAAGTGGTTTGAGCAGTATTAATTTCTTTCGTGGGCCAGAATGCGGCGGATATCTTAGTCTTTATGAGCATCGCGGAGAAGCGATTTAAGACTCCCTTATCATAAAGACATCTGACCTTCTGATCTTTGGTTTTTCGATAATGGGATCGGGTTCCTCTTTCATATAGCATAGTCAATGTCCATCCATCCCAAATGCGAAGAACTCTTTCCGCCCAGTACATAGTTATCAGCCCAATTGAGAATATCAGCCAAATCGAAATATTCACGGAGTTGAATAACTGCAAATATTAAATACACATGCTTAATAATCAAATAATGAGCGAAAGATATAATCTTTATGTTTTACCAATGTAAATCATGCTTTGAAAAACATAAACCTAGTGACATAAAAGCTTGCACCGTAGGCTAAAGTCTTCTTTCAATTAGGTTTAATTAATTTATCAACAAGTACCATGTGTTCATTTCCTAAATCGTGGGTAAATTAGAAAATATGATTTGATATTTCATCTAATTAATCATACAAAATGTAATAAAAATTCATGTGGGATGAGATTTATCACATTCCATATGATTAATTACAATTAATGTAATCAAATGTGATCTTAAAATTTAATATATAATTTTAACTAATTAAGGATGTTGTGGCTATTTCCTAATTAATTAAAATTATATCAATCACTGGACATTATTATAAAAAACTTTAAACAATTTTTAAAGAACAATATTATTAGCATGTAAACATTATATGCATGCTAAATAAAATAAATTATATAAGAAATCCAGTACACTCACATTGAAATATAAACTTGTTGTAATTATAGGCATGCAGCAAATGATATAAATTTGTATAAAGGAAAAAGCAGTGTAAAAATATTGCTAGCCTTGTGGTAAATGGCTCATCCCATGACCTAAAGGTTATGGGTTCAAATCAGAAATGCATTTTTGTCTCCACTTTATTTTTTTTATATCTTGTTGGACTTAATATTAGTAAGGCCAAAGCTAGCCCTAAGTCCACATAGCCAAGCGAGTCAGGTTAATGAATTAAATTAAAGTAAAGCGAGTAATGACCAATCCAAATTAAGTTTCTTCTTGATTAAACTTTATAGGGCCAAGTTTATAAGACGAAGCCAGTATTGATTCATATTAAGTAGCGAATGTAAGGCCAAATCATATTTTCAAATCGCCATGTGAAGCAATTGTGTTATCTTGTGTATTTTCTACGGTAAAACTCGGTTTTGCTACCGGAAAAACCCGATTTTTTTTAAGTCATCTTCTTAGTACTACCATGAGAAGCGCCATTGAAGACCTTAAGTCGAAACAAAGCATGAATTTCTCATAGTTTGATATCATTCTAACACAAACACATCAAAATTATTATAAAATAGTTTTAATGTAAACAAAACCCAGTAAAAATACCAAACCAAAATATAAGCATTACGGAAAATCAACCTTTGCATTGCAATTTTCGCGAATATAAAATTTACTTGCGGCTTGTGCATAAAGGCGAGAGATATAGTGTAAGGCTCACGATGCAGTATAAAATCAAAAGTGATTGAACAACATAATCATTCGGATCATTTGCGGAAGAAAAATGCGGAATCTACATACCTCCGACCATTGTTAAGAAGCAGAAACTAGAAAGCGGGGAAATATTTTGGTTGTTTAAACCCTTCTCAAAAAAACTTGATGGTGATTTTTCTGTATTTAAAGGTAGGCAAGGACGGGGTGTGCGGTCATCTCTTAACATGGGCCAGGCCATATGCGGAGTTTCTGAAGAGTTGCGAGAGTTGAGGAAGGTGTTATAGGAGATTGATATTTGAATTCAAAATTCAGGTGATATGGATTCATTCTAACATCAAATACCTAAATATTCTTTTAGCAGCATTTCATAAAGATTCTTTAAGACATGTTTGAAATCTAGCATAAGCATACATTATACATGATATGGTCTATTAGTAGTTAAGTACTAATAAGAACCCCGGTGATACCCACATCTGGGGTGTCTCGTTGACCTTATCGACCGCTGGAAAATCTGTGTGTCTCATACCACTTGAGACCCGTACATGCGTAGAGCGACCCGATGGACCCGCACATCCGTCTGACACAAATGTATATTTTATCTGAGGAATTTGTTTGATTGTATTTAATTACAATTTAAAACTAGATGGGTCTTTCCGATTTACAAAATGGAAATAAGGCCCATTCAGACCATTCTTCGCCTCTACGGTCTCCGTCATCCATCCCGGGTGCACCTCCGATTACTGAAATAAGTACATTCCCTCGCGGGAGTGGCTTGATAGCGATTAGTGGAATTTTCCTACATGGGTTACTTCCCATCTAAATGCTCATGCAATGACACACCAAACATTAAACACATGCTAATATATCAATCATGCATATATTAACAAAATTCATGCACTAATCCACATATCATTTATTCATAAACAGTATGAGATTATTTATAATTCAACATACAATCCGATAGTTCATCTTGGGACTACCCATAAAATCACAATCAACATCACTCATGGAAATAACGAAACATCACATAAGCCACACAATAGTCCGTGGATTGTCCAAAACCACTCTAGGGATTCTTGATCGGTCGAATCTATTGGAGCCAAGAAGCGCAACCCGTCTCGATGCTTAACAAATCACTATCTGAATTCGAAATGACCTTAGCGAAGAGTAAAACAAGTAGGAAAAAGCTTATACCTTAGGAGTTTGTTGAACTCAGCGAGATACCATGGCGTATCCACTTGCGTGGGAGCAACTTCCTTCTTAACAAGCGAGCCTACGGTCAGATCAGGAATTTTAGAGAGAAGAGTGAGGCTATCTCTGCAAATCCCTCTGTTTTCTCTCTCTTTCGTTTGGTCTTTCTCTCTTTTCCTTTCTCACGACAGTTTAGTCTAGATTGAAATTGAGAGAAAGTCCTCTCATGCCACTTGTCACTTTCATTAGACTTAGGTTACCTTTATATACTTATCGTAACTTAGATTTTACATCCATCCTGAGAGTGTAAATTTGTCACTCATGGAAACTGACCCATTCTACGGAGACACGTGGCACCTCTTGGGCTCCACCCATAAAGGCCAAGTGTCCGCGTTCCTCTACCGTGCCTCAAAGCGTAGGTGTGTCTGCGGGTCGCGAAATTCGGCAGTGGTAGCTAGATTTTGCGAGATGATTCGGCCAGTGAAGTTCGTTTCGTCATCAGGATCTAGAAGATTTCGGATTTGGACCGAGTACCATTTATCATTTTCGAGAAAATTAGATTTTCTCGGGGTTTGAGTACGTCGTGTCTCTGCATTACCTTACTCCCATCCATATCAAGCTTGATGGATAGGCCATGCGATAATGCTCTTGGCCTTAGCTGCTTCGATTGTATTTCTTGAGGAGGTCTTTTACATACTTAGCTTGATTTATGAAGGTGACCTCCTTATGTCGTTTGATTTGAAAACCAAGGAAGAAGTTGAGCTCTCTCATCATACTCATCTCAAGTTCACTGTAGACTTATTAAACTCTTTACAAGTGAAACATTAAGTAGCACCAAAGATAATATCATCAACATAGATTTGACAATAAACATTCCATTTTCCTTTGGCTTAACGAAGAAAGGTATGTCGATTTTGCCCACATTTGAAGTTGTGAGATAAGAGAGATTTGCCGAGTCTTTCAAGCAAGCTCAGTTGCTTGTTTTAGCCATTAAAGTGTCTTTTTAAGTTTGAAATCATGGTTAGGGAAATTAAAGCTTTCAAACCCGGGTGGTTGTTCAACAAATACTTCCTCATTTATGAGACCATTTAAAAGAACCTTCCATCCATTTGATATAAAATACAAAGTTTTTGTAACAATGAAACAAACAACATTCTTATTGCTTATAATCTAGCTATGGGAGTAAAAGTCTCTTCATAGTCTATTCCTTCTTGTTGATTGTATCCTTAGGCCACCAATCTTGCTTTATTTATAATGATTATTTCATTTTCATCCATTTTGTTCCTAAATACCCATTTAGTACCAATAACACTTTTATTATTAGGTCTAGGTACTAACTCCCCGAGCTTTATTTCTTCCGAATTGATGGTTCTTGCATGAAACTGTACGATTTTCATCTATAACATCATTTAATTTATCGAGTTCAATTAGAGATATAAAAGCAAGATTATTACAAATATTTCTAAGGGATGATCTAGTTTTTATCAATTGATGGTTTGCCTATAATTTGATCTTGTGGATGATTTGTGACAAATTTTCATTCTTTTGGAAGTCTTTGACTATATTCTCCTTGCTCAAGTCGAGGAGGTGGAGAGGGCTACAGGTTATTCATTTTCCTTCTTTGAATCAATCTCCTTTCTTGTTGATGATTTCCATCTTCAATTTGCAATCTTCATATGGAGAAGTCCAAACCTACATCATCACCAACTCTCTCTCTTCTTTCGAGAGACTCATTAGATTCATCAAAGACTACATGGGCCAGTTCTTCTACTACCTTAGTTTCTTATTTGAAAACTCTATAAGCTTTACTTAATAAAGAATAGCCAAGAAATATCCCAACACTAGATTTTGCATCAAAATTTCCAAGGTTGTTCTTGGTGTTTAAAATAAAGCATTTACTTCCAAACACTTTGAAATAGCTAATGTTAGGTTTCTTTAATTGCCCGTGGACAACCCACTTGCTTTGTTATGGGGTTGTAAAAAGCGATTCGAGTTTGTATAAATGGACCATAAATGTCCATGTGCTTTGGCATTAGATTGTTTGATGTGGTGACTGAGTTGATTAATTAAAGAAATTAATAGGTTAATGCTTGATGTATTAACATGATGCATAATTATATAAAATATAATTGTAGGTGTGGGCATTAAACGGAATTGTGTTTAGCTCAGTGAGCAAATTTTGGATGATAGTTGATATTGTTGAATTACATATGGGTATGGTATGAATTGGATGATATATACATAATTGATATAATTGTATATATTGTGGCAGAAATGGCATAATGCATTTCATATGCAGCTAGGAGTAAGCGCAGAAATTAGGTAGTGCATGACGTTGAAATTGAAAGAGAAAAGCAGCGTTTTTGGGAAGGAACTCACGGGGATAAATTTTGAATGGGGTTGGGAGGCAGTCGACAAATCATTTGAATAGAGGACCATAGTGACGGAGGTTCTCAACACATTCGCGTGTGGATGGTAGTCCCATATTTTTAGAATCGCCCGGTAGTATAGTTTCGAGAGACAAGGAATTGTTTAAAAAGATGTTTTCTCATGCGTGAAGCAGGCAAGTGTGGGGTAGTGAGGACCTCGGATTGTGAGTTGATCATGTAGACATTCAAATGGATCGCATGTACTTGAATGTGTGTTCGATGGAGCATTGCATGCGCCAGGTGGAGAGTATAGCCGTTTAGGGTGATTACGCTGCGGGCATTGTAGCTCCTGCATTGGGAATTATATTATTTTGGTGCGGGGCGCACGGGAGGCAGGCTCATCTTAGAGGCGAGTTTGGGAAAGTCGGGTTGTGGCTTTGGTGTTTTAGTTGGATACATGTATTAGAATGTTTAAAACTTTTAATATGTGTTGTATAAGGTAGACTTTAACTCTTGAAGCATGATATATAGTTGATGTATGATGATGGTAGTGGTATATGGGCCCGGGAGGCCGTTTTATTCATATATATCTTACGATGTTGATGTTACGGAGACGAGTTTGTTCTTGGGGTAGAGCTCCGTACAAAGGGGAGACTGCTTTCGATTTTCGTGAGAGAGGTCGGGTCACCGACCTTCCACGAGTGTTCCGTGGGTTGTGGGTAGTCACGGGCCTCGGGTTTTAGGCGTCGGCAGGGGTGCAGTATCGAGGCGGGTATCTGAATACCTAGGGAGCTCGGGGTTGGGTATCCATCACCACTTGGGTGGTTTGATGTAAAGTTAAGTATGAGATTACACAGGAAATCAGGACAAAACTAGGACTGACTGCATTCATGTATTGTTTAGTGTGTTTTTGTGTGATTTGATGAATTGTTATTATTAATATACATAACATGAATTATGTGTTGTAATTGTTTGTATGCTTAGACGATTAGCACTTGGCGTGTTGGAAAATTTTAGGAGTTCTGTTCAAATAAAGCCCCAGACGAAAATAAAATGAAATAAAATTGAATACATTTTATTTAGATTTATGAGATAATGAGAATAAAATTTTGATAAATTTTAAAAGTTAGACTCATAAAATTATTGAGTTGTATGGATACGATGTTAAGCAATTGCATGTCTGAGTATGAGCTATTGATGGGAAGTAGAAAAAAATGGGTGCGGACTTTGAAATGGCGGTACCCGTTGGAGCTATAAGGTTAGGTAGCCCAGCGGCGTGAGGCGTGTTGTAGCGCGAGGAGCGGCCCCAGGCGTGCGGTGGGGCGCGGCGACTGCGGCCGGCCGTGGGGCGGCCACGACCTGACCCGCTGCGGCGCTGGGCATGCTTGTGCGCGCTGGGTGTGTTCTTTGGGCGATGATGTGCGCCCAATTGCACCCGGCTGTTTTGGACTCGATCTTTGTTTAAGGTCACTTTTGGAGCCTTGTTCATGAACACTTTATTCATCTGAAAAAATTTTCAAATTTTTTAAAATAAAATAAAATAAAATAAAATCAATTAAAATGAAACAAAATTTTCGAAAAAAAAATAAAAAATTCAAAAATAAAATTTTTGTGGAAAAAAATGATTTAATATTTGGAATAATTGTATCTGCATTGCATTTAAATCAAAGACATAGAATAATTATATTAATTATGAATAATGTCTAAAGGGTTATGTTTATGCCTTAGAATCTTTGCATTGTATTTAGCGCCGTTTTAATTGTGTAGATAGGTTGTAGAGAACGGGACGTAGAGGGCGTCGGGTCGCGATCGGGCACCACTTGGAGCATTTTGACCGACCTCCGGTGTTTGATCAGCGAGGCCTTTGTAGAATTTGTAGGTATTGCGGCGGCGGCTATAGCGCGGTGGTATAAGCGGGTAGTGAGTCTAGTAACCTTCGGAGTTTAGGGCGCATCATCCTTCGCCATTCACGGGGGAGATCGGAGTAATTAAGCCGAGACCATTGGTTGTGCGGAGTTGAAGGTGTTAGAGGCTATGGAGATTACCTGCGACGCTACGGGATGAGACTAGCTACGTTCCGGCTAGAGGGTGGGGCCCAGTATGGTGGGCTGGGCGAGGACCTCTAGGACCTAGAGGCTATGGGCATGGATGGGGTTTGGTACATTCATGGGTAAGTACTTTCAGTCTTGCGAGGCATCACGAAGCTTGGAGTTCCTGGAAATTTGATGGGGAATGATGGCGGTGATGGATTCATTATTGGATTCACGAGGTGGCAGTTTTGATGATGATTACGTGTGTGAGCATGGCGAGGTTAGGAGGTCGAGAATGGGGTGAGTTGTCCGTCGGCGGGTTAGAACCGTCTACTGGGGATGGACTCACATGGATTGGAATGACCACGACCATGAGAGAGAAATCAAGGATCTGCAGACACTCGGGATCTGCAGTGTTGGTAGCAAGAGGAGGATTAGCCTTAACGCTGAATTGGGAAGAGAGCGAGAAGACCTGCTTCACCGCGAGTTGAAGACCCGGGGCGGGTTGGGCATCACAGATTGCTTGGGAATGAGAGGATATGTTACTTTTCAAACGGCGCCATGGGGCAGGATTGCACACAGAGACGAGGATCCCGGGGCATTGGGATCGCGCGATCCCGATTAGGCTGTAGACGGGGGAGAGTATGTCACGTTCATTCCTCCACACCTGTCTGGGTCGAGGAACCGGTTTCAGGTTCGGGGTGCTATACGAGCACCTTCGAGCGGCTTCTGAGAGGCGGAGGGGCGGGTGTGGAGTCGAGGTCGATCACGGGGACTCACGAGTAGGACTTCTAGTCGAGGCGGGGTAGACTATATGTTATTTGTGCCGCCGGCTGGGCATATGAGGCGAGATTATCTGGGAGATGGGGATCTACCGTGGTCACGGTGAGGCGTGCGGATTAGCGGATATGTAGGTCGTTTACTCTTGCACTTCTTGGTACCAGAGTGGCGTTTAGATTGAATGCATCATGTTCGTTCGTTTGTTGCATCTTGTGTGATGGATTTGGGCGTAGAGTTAGGGCGCTTTAGAAACGGATATAGATGTTCTTCCACTGGGATGTAGGGTGAGTTGACGTGGTCGGGTCACGAGTTAGAGATCCTAGGGGTCTGCTCATGGTGGACCCCGGGAATGGGGTGTCACAGTATGACATCATTGAGTTCATGTGCACGGTAACATCGATTCGAGTCGGGTGTGGGTGCACAATATGGTCATTCACCACTCTTGGTGAGTGTGGGTTGAGTTTGTCTTTGGGACTACGTCCAATGAGACTCATGGTTGAATCGAAATGAAGAGAAATTAATGTGTATTGGGCAAGCGAGAGGGCCGTTAATCCCCCAAGGTGAGAAGCTTGGAGTTAGGAGTGAGACCAGCGGTAGTATAAGAAGATCTGTGTGGGTGTAAGGGCCGGGGAGATATCTCGAATTTACGTGTGGGTGTAGGGCAGGGAGGTATCCGAATTTCTTTGTGGGTGTAAGATGCAGGGAGAGATGAGATTTGTGTGGTGTAGGGCAGGGAAATTTATCAGAATTTACGTATTAGATTAATAAGAGACCCAGTGGAGAAATAAAATTCTGTGGAGTGTAAGAGGCAGTGGAAATCGAGATTTACGTAATGAGTGTAAGGACCCGAGGGTATCCAATTTACGTAGGTGTAAGAGACTCGTGGAATCATCCAACGAAATTTACGTATTGCATGTAAGGAACAGAGTGTAAGCCCGAATTATGTTGCCCGAGATGAAAACACCGCGGTCGAGTTATCACATAGACTTAGAGTTAGTGGACAGGAGTCGGAGATGAAACACATGAGTCGGTTATCACGTAGACTTAAAGTCGAGTGATAGGAGTCGGGAGTGACTTGAGATTTGGATGCCCCAGATTTGCATTGGGTATTTGTTGAGCCGGCCAAGGGCTCGATAAATGGATATCATTCATGACATAGGGACTAGATTGACAGTTCATTGGATTGCAGTGGTGTGACCTTGGGAGGTCGGCGTTTACACGCAAGCGGGTTGTGTAGGGTTCGTGTTGTATGGATTATATCTGGTGTTGGAGGACATCACTGCGAGCAATAGATCTTTGGATCATAAGGGTAATTTGGGAGGAGCATTTGCCCTTAGTGGAGTCGCTACAACAATGGTTATCGTTGAGTATCTGAATGGCACCATGAGGGCCTTGTGTGGGAGATACAGCCTGTAGATCGTAGTTATGTTGGGTAGGGTGGGGAGGGAACAGTCGCGGGCCACCCGATTTGAGTTAGGGGGCTCTCAGGAAGGTGAGCTTGATACGACGGCGTCTTCTCACGGCTCGAGGCCGACGGAGAGAGAGTTATCACGGTCTGCGATGTCGACTCTTAGAGATCGAGGTTGGAATCGGCGTCTTCAGAGGTGATACTAAGAGAGGAGTGAGTCGGGTTTGTGACGAGGAGAGTTGTGTGGGTTTCATTGGGCCTTTCGGGATGCTCGAGAGGTGAGGCCGTGCGATGCCAATTGGCGTTACCGCCCAACATGTCAGGTGTTCACGAGGTATTTCACGTCTCCATGCTCTAGAAGTATACTCCGGATCTAGCTCATGTGGTGGATTGGGGATGATTAGAGGTTAGCGTGGGGCGGCTGGGAGGGATCGATTATGCATTTTGAATAGCCATGATAAGGTTTTCGACGCAAGACAGAGATGAATGAGGGTGCTATGGCGACACTATGGATTGGAGGTCAGCGTGGGACCAGCGAGGACAGCGCGATGCGGGCCCTTTACCCTTCTTGTTTAGGGATGAAGTCGTGGTTTAGTCGTTTAATAACTAATTAAATGACGAGTTTGTACATGGTTGAGTGCACGTTACATATGCATGTAATTGATGTGATTGTTCAGAATTTGGGGCGAAATTCCCGCAGAATGGGGAGTGGGGGCAAGGGAAAATTCCGATTTGGAAAGAAAGGGGCAAGGCCGTAAATTTCGATCAAAATCCGAAATTTATTACAGATCTCGGATGATGAAGCGGATTTCACCGTTGAATCACATCTCGAAATCTAATAACCGTGCCGTCGAATTTCTTAGAGATGGTCGGGTGCGTTTTTCGGGCATCGCGTTTGGTCGCGGTAAAGCGGCGTGTGATGTGACGAAAGTCATAACATGTCTTTGTGTGACATGTTACATAGGTAGAGAAATGATGAAGTAAAGGCAGTCTGAATGGTCTTCAAAAATTAGCGAAAAATCTGAGGAAAGGATAAATATCATTTTTATAACTTTTAAATGATAATAGGGCGAAATACGAATAGTAGGCATCTCCCTCCCTTATGGAAATGAGAAGCAAAAACGTAGAAACCGAGAAAATGAGATGCAGTAGCGATTTTGACATTTTAGTGAGAGAACATCCTTTCTCTAGATTTGTAAAACGTCAGACCCGCCGAAGTCGTCGAGACAAGAAGGAAAGTCGGCTCTCGCGCCGAGGGCTTTCACCAGCGTGGGTTCGTTTTGGGAGTTTTTGGCCCGAACTCAGGTAAGGGTAGAGGATTTATCATAAGCACGGGTTTCTGGCTTTGTTAAGTGTTTTTCAATGTTTCGGTTGGATTGAGGCCGTGAGGGGCCGTTTGATCGAATCTAAAACATGGGGCCAGAGTTATTAGAATTTTGAATCTCATTTTTGGACGAGTGTAGTCATATTTGGACGGCTAGAGGTGGGTTTTATGCAATAAATTGTGTTTTGTGTGTATGGTAGGGAATGACCATGCGAGTCGATTCCACCAGAGGGACCGATGTAGGAGTAGTGGGGTTTGCCGAGTGGGCGGCCAAGCGTATATTATGGGGCCCGTAAAAGCAGGTCCGGTTTGTATGAAATGGATCATAAATGTCCATGTGTTTTGGCATTGGAATTGTTTGATGTGAGTGGTTTGAGTTGATTAATTAAAGAAATTAATAGGTTAATGCTTGATGTGTTAACATGATACCATAATTATATAGAATATAATTGTGGTTGTGGGCAATTGGAAACGGAATTGTGTTTAGCTCAAGTGAGCAAATTTTGGTGATGGTTGATATTGTTGAATTACATATGGTGTAATTGTGAATTGGATGATATATGCATAATTGATATAATTGTATATATTGTGTGAAATGGCATAATGCATTTAAGTATCTTATTTGAGAGTAAGCACAGAAATTAAGGTGAGTGCATGACATGAAAAATTGAAGAAAAGCAGCGTTTTGGAAAGGAATTTCCACGGGATGAATTTTTCGAATGGGGTTGGGCGGTCAACAAAATGTTTGAATGAGGACCATATTTGTTCGGGAAGGTTCTCAACACATTCGCCTTGGAGAACAGTCGTATTTTTCCGATGCTTCGGTAGTATAGTTTCGAAGACAAGCGGTGTTCCCAAAAAAAAGATGTTTCTCATACGTGGCTTAGGGCGAGTGTGGGGGAGTCGATGAGGACTCGGGTGTGAGTTGATCGTACCAGACATTAGTAGGATCGCGTCTTGAATGTGTGTTTTCATTTGGAGCATTGCATATGCACTTAGGTGGAAGTATAACCCATTTGGGTGGATTGCCTCTTGAAAGCGTGCTTCCTTTTGTTGAGGAATTATATTATTTCAGGTACAGGGAGCGCACGAGGAGACGACTCATCTTAGAGGCCGAGTTTGAGAAGAAAGTCGGGTTGTGGCTTTGGTGTTTTAGTTGGATACATGTATTAGAATGTTTTAAACTTTTAATATGTGTTGTATAAGAGTAGACTTTTAACTCTTGAAAACATGATATATAGTTGATGTATGATGATGGGTAGTGTAGTATGGGCCCCGGAGGCCGTTTTTATTCATATATATCTTCTGATGTTGATGTTGGGACAAGTTTGTTGCTTGGTAGAGCTCGTCTGAAGGAGACTGCGCTCGATTTTTCGTGAGAGGTCGGGTCATGACCTTCCGCAGTGTTCCGCGGGTTGGCCGGTTAGTCAACGGACCCTCGGGATTTGGGGCGTCGCATGCGTAGTTTTGACATTATTTGTTTGTTTTTTTAAATTTTCCTTGATTTGTTCTTTGAAATTTTTTAAAAAGTTACGAATAGAAAAGTGAAGATATTTGGTCTTTTTATTAGAAAGGTGCCCCTCACAAAAATAAGAAAAACTCAGTCATTGTCCAGAGCAAGAAGAAGAGTTTGCTTAATATACACTACTAGGGATGACAACGTAAGGGTTTAAAGGCAGGGCGGTCCATCCCAGGCCAGGTTTGTTTATTTTTCAATTCTTAAACCTGTCTCATTTAAAAAATTAAACGAGGGTAGAAACGGAGATAGAAAAAATTCTCAAACTACGCCCACAGTTTACATTTATTTTGTTTTTTATTTTTAATTTTTAATTTTTATATTTGTTTTTTCTTTTTATTATATTAAAATTAATATTTTTCATAAAAATAAAAAATATTATGAATTTTATAAATTAATTATTAAAAAACATTATAATAATAATAATTATTTATGATAAAGTATAAATAAAATAATAAAAATTATTTTAAAATATAATCGAAACGGGACTTATTATTATTATTATTTTGGATACATAGTTCATATATTGCTTCATTGAATTAGTTACTTTGAAACAATTTATTTCTTTTCGATTCACTTTATTTTTAAATGAACTTAACGTGATTTCGACTTTCGAGATTTTGTTAAAATCTCGTCGCGAAGTCATTAGTAACTTATTGCAGAAAATCGGAAAAATTCGCTTATCTCGGAATGAAACTTTTAAGGTCACTAGATTTCATGGGAGCGAATTGTATGATCCGTTTCGTCATCGAACTAGAAAATTTTAGCTTACTGAACCCTTATGACAATTTATTATTTTTTATTAACGTTTCTTGAATTTTGAAAATTCCCAATTTTGCTCGGGTTTCTGATAACGATACTGAGCCGTCTTGGTTGAGAAAATAAACTCAAACTACGTTAAAAACAGATTAAAATTAAATTAAACTTGTACCGTTAAGAGCGGCGGGACCAGGCAAAAATAATACTGTCGTTGCCATCCTTTACTCACTACCTAATGTTAAAAAACAAACTAGCTTAAATTTTAATCTTAATAGGAAATGCCCAGTGACATTAAGAACGAAAAGTTATTCGACATTAAGTAAAAAAAAAAAACAAACACCATATAAATCTTTATAGAATAATTACTTTATTAAGATATGAAACTAAAAAAAAGAAAAGAGCTATACACGAGTGATTTCAAGCCAAAAAAATGATTGAAAATCAACCCCCTAAAGACAATATAAGAAATAAGAAAATGTATCGACCCCCTAACGAAAACAAGTGGCTATATAAGAAATAAGAAAATGTATCGACCCCTAACAAAAACGAGTGTGGCTATGGAAGAAATAGAAAAAAGTTAAGAAAAAATGAGGCTTGATAAAGTTTACTCTAAACAAATCACTAATAAAAAAAATGCATATCTTACACACTAGAGGTAATGTTAGTTAAAAAGAAAAAAAAAAAAAAAACTTAGATGTATATGTAGTTAGATTACAGCTCAATAAACCTAAATTGTTAATTAGGTCTCAATTTAGCATTGTTGAAAGTAAATTACTTTCCACATTCAACATAATTGTTGAATTTTTTTGAAAATTTTGGTTGAATAGAAAAAGTAAAAAAAAAAAAATTGGGTTATAAAATTTTTCATAACTATTTTTGAATTTTTCTATTAAAAAAAACTTGATATTTAAATATGAAAAAAATTATATATTTTATAATTCAAGATTGAAACTCTCTTGATCATTGTTTCATGTTAATTTAAATAAAAACATGGATATTTTTAAATTTTTATTTAAAAATTTATTGTCTAAAAATTTAGATAAAAAAAAAAGATTGATTTTTTTTAGACTAAACAAACAATTAAAAATATTTATACAACTTGATTTACAGAATTAGAGAGAAAACAAACAAATACAAAGAAGGAAATATTTTCAAACTGAATTTGATTTCAAGTTAATTTTAGATTTAAATTAATATTATGGGTATTTATTTTAATTAAATGAGGTTCAAAGTGACTGAATCACTCTGTCCCTATATTGATTTTTTATATCCTAATCTGTTCACCGCAATACATCTAAATTCTAATAACATATTATTACTTTATTAGAATTCTTCTATTAATACTATAAGGTTTGCTTTCCCCTTTTCACATAAACTAACATTTAAAGAGGAATTATGATTATTTTTTTTCTTTTTTTTAATCCAGTGTTATAAAATATAAATATGTACATACACTATAAATTTAGTATTTCCTTGAATTTTTCTGCCTTATTTTATTAAATTTTATTTTTAACTAAGGTTTACCATTTAAATTATATAACAATAAATATAAAGTTAATTATTTCAATTAAAATTTGAGTAAAAAGTGTTTCTAAAGGGGTTTTTTTTTTACTTTAGTTGAATCTTTATATAATAATAGAAAATAAGTTAAATAAATTTCAAATATTTTATAAAACAATTTATTCTTTTGAATTTATATTTATTTTATTGTTTTTTTTCTTTTAACTTTGTCTCTTGTATTTATCTCAGTTTTATTTACGATAAGCAAAATGCTGCATAGATAAAATATAAAATGTAAAATATACTTGTAGCAAGTCCACATAAGTATAATATATCCATTTTACGACATTTCAAGCAAATGATTCAAAAAAGTTTGATAAGAAAAAATTATGAACCTTCAACTATTCACTCTTCAAGACATTTAAATTAATTGATATTCAAGTAACAGAAAATAATATTTTCAAAAAAATCAAAATTCAACCGTATGTCCGACTAATAGAAAACAATATCTTAAAAAATCAAAATTCAACTAATAGAAAATAATATCCTCAAATGTCAAAATTCAACCCAACATTGAAAAGAATGATATCTACTCCGCAGTAAGGATAAGGTGAGACATTGAAATACTTCGATCTTTTAAGTCATAAATATAAAGACGCGTCAATTCAGAAAAGTAGATAGAGTTACTCTTCGTTTCCACTTTGCCACACGACCTCCATGATGAAACAACGAAACATCATACTCGTCGTGTGAAGATAAAAATATTGTTCGATTGCTGATATTGTTCACTTCTTCCCATGTCCTTTTTGTAAAATCAGCTCGAAAAATTTGAAAATCTAAAACTGTACCATTTATATAAGGCAAATGTGAATAAGTTTGAACAACTACCATAATTTCATTGCATGATGTGACCATGTAAGTTTTAAAAGGCAAAGAGAAGTGTCGTCGATATTGTAGGAGACTCTCTTTGATGATAGAGTTCTCAAACCGAATTGGTAATAAGGTTGGTTGATCCTTCATCTTTACAAGCTTCATACCATGATGTGTTAAGCCATATACATATCTTCCATGAAGAACTGCTACACCTATCTCATCGTTTTCATCTTCCAATTCAATATAATATTCCATAAATATCTTTATATGACCATGCCAAATTAGAAAAAGATTATCCTCGCTGATAAAGAAAAAGACACGTTGAGGATCGTCTGGAGGACACAATGGGATGTATGATTTTATCCTCAAACTTGTTTGCGGGAGTTGGATCTTCTCCATTGAATGAGGATTTATGAAAGAATAAATGTGTGTGTCTAAATCTTTAAGCAACAACCATCCGTAACACGAACAACATATGCGTTTATTTCGCAACTCGGGAATTATTTTTACATAATAATGGCTTTCAGAGACACTATAGAAGGTTTGTCTTTGTTTATGTTTCCCATGGCAAAAAATAAGCCAAGGATGTGATTGAGGATTCAGAGGAGGTTTCAAATAACTAAGTTGCAAATTCTTATTATTGGTCTCTCCCATCCTGAAAAAACAATGAAAATAATAATTATGATAATAAATAAGGTACGGACACCTGTTATGGAAAAAATAAAAAAACCTTTGTATAATAAATTTTAACTACATATATAAAAGTAATATGCAAAGTGAATAATTTAAAAGAAATTACTAAAATATAATATGTATTTTCAAGAACGTTACTAAACTCCGATCTTAATGGATTTTTTAATACTTCATATTATGTTTTTTTATTCATAAAACAATGAAGATTTTTATCAAAATGTTATACTTTCTAATAGAAGAAAAAAGAAAGAAACTATATTGATGCTTCCTAAAATCTCATAACATGAGAATAAAAACATATCATCAACTATAATCATACCTTGAAACCTTTAAATAAAAGAGGCTGTTGTCCAGATTATATGTTGATATATATATCAAAATAATAAATTAATCTAGTTGATTAGATCAAAATAATATTAAACACTCATTAATGACTTGGCCATTCTAATTTTAATTGGCTAATTCAATATATTTTCCACATTCACATAAGTGCTTCTATATTTTTGCTTCATGAATATGATAATTTTTGGATTTTTCTATTAATATTAAGTATTATTCCTATTTTGAATTTTTTGTTAGAGTTTCAATCAATGTTTTAAAAACCGAACCAATGATTGAATCGAAAAAGTTAAAATTCAGTTTGGATCGGCTTGATCGTAATAAATATATTATTTATATTTTTATTTAAATTTTAAAATATATAATTAATAATATTAAGATATTATATATTACTTTTTATATAAATAAATATTTTAAAATTTATTTTGAAAATATGTATAATGTTTAAATATGAAAACATATTAAAAATGGAAAGAAACTTATTTAGATAAGATATAATTAATTTATAGTAATATATAATTTTGTTAACATCTAAAAAATAATCACAATGGCAATGAGAAGTGATAGAATGGTTTTCACTTATAACATGTATTGAATCCACGGGCCTTTAGTATTTGATTGAATTTTTCTTTAGTTACGAGTATTTTAACCTTACAAGTCTTCTAACCATAAGCATAACGATCGATGTTTCGATGTAAAAAACAAAAAATTGTGAGTGAACCGCTCGATTCGCTGGAACCGGTCGGTTTTCGGTTCGAACGGTTCTCATCCGGTTCATTCACAATTGATTTTTTTTGCATTGAATCGGATCAGTTTTATGACCGATCGACGGTCCGACTAATCGGACCAATTTTCAAAACATTGGTTTCAATCATTAAAAGACCAAAGAAACGAACCAATTGACAACACTTGGTTAAGAGCCAAAGGGAGGTTATATAAACTATATACGTGGAAGAGAAAAAATTTGAATTAATGAAAATTCCTCTCTTCGAATTGCACTCTGATTTTCAAATACAAAAAGCAGTAAAGAAGTTGAAAAGTTACATAAAATGCTGATTATCTTCAAGAACTATCAATATGGATATAATATTTTAAAAAGCAATAAAATTTAGAGAAAAAAAAAAAGAAAGAAAAGAAGTGAGAAACCGGTAGGCCTGGGGGGTGAAATGAGTGAGTGTCTAAGTTCCCTTCTCTTCATCAGTCACTCAGATAACTTCTTCGATGTTGACCGTTCACACCTTGTCCCTGTTGATCTATATTAAGTGCAAATCAAATGATGGGAGTTGTCTGGGTGAGCCAATCAAAAAACCCTCTTTGTGAATTGATTGTTGTAGTATGATTTTAGAGTTTTTAACATAATAAAAACTAAGGTTTTAGGCAATATTAATATTACAAGTAAAAAAAAGTTGCTCACAATGGCCTTTTAGAATGCAGCCTTAGGTTTATGAAGCTGAAAAGCTATGAAAGCTGACCTTTCACGAAAAATAATAAGAAAGGATGTGTTGAAGGAAGGAATGAGCGATATGATTCTTTTTTACAAGTCAATATTTAAAGACAATCCTATATATATTTATAGAATGTTTCTAACTCAAAAACAAAACCAAATTGTAAGGAAAAACAATATAATGAGTTTGTTTTGTTTTTGGTTTTCGTTCTGATTTTAAAAAGAAAACAAACATGTAGATAACTGTTTATTCCATTTAAATAGTGTTAAAATATTTCCTTTTTTTTTGTGTTTTTAGTTTTGATCTTATGCTTTGTTGTTTTCTTTTTAAAAAAATAATTTTACTTTTTTTTTTTGAGGTGTATTAAGTATTAACAAAGTGATTATTTTATAAAATAAATTACTTAAAAACCTAAGAAAATTAAACCAAAATAATCCGCTCCACAAAATTGTGTAAAATACAGTGCATTGCAAAAATAAATATTAAACTATAAGGTTGAGAATTCTAATAGTTATTTTATTTTATTTTATTTTTATGTTAGTATGGATTTGGAACGTTTACATTACATTTTTTAACTTTGCAGTAAGTTTTAAAATTATTATAAACTCCAAAATCTTTCCTCCATTTTACTTATTATTATTATTTCTTTTTATTTTTTTATTTTCAAGCTCAGTGCATCTCACCTCCTCTATCTTTTTTGAAAGGGTGAAATTTGGGGCCATTCATCTTTATAGAGATTTTTTTCATTTACTTATATTTCATCCCAATCGGCTAAGGAAGTTGAATAATTCTTTTAGTTTTTCTTTTCTTTTTAAAGAAAATAAATTATGAAAAATTTATTTGATGTAAGGTAAATATTTTCAAAATAATTTTATATTACCAGGGTATAATTTTATTAAACAAAAGTCAGTCTCTTTCTCGCTTTACTTTCAAATAACCTTATAAAATTCACATTTCATAATAAAATTTAAATTGACTTGTTTTATGATAAGTTGTAGAGACTTTGTCTTCTAAAACAAATCAGATTAGACTTCCTTTTTTAGCAAATTTGGAGTGCATTTTATTCCATTTTATTTTATTTATATTGTTAAAGTTTATCAGAATTTGATTTTTTGCATGATTTCAAATAATGTTTGTAAAAAGGAAGCCAAATAGATAAGCATCAAAGATCAATAACTAAATAAGTAATTGATAATGCAGGATTGTTTTTTTAATAGATATTTTTTTTTTTTTTTTGTAAAATAAATGCAAACAAGTTTTGTTGAAAATAAAACTGGACTTTTAATATATGATCTAATATAACATTATCTAGAATTAAGGACTTTTATATCCCATATGTTTAAGCTATTGTGAAATTTAATGTTTACATTATAGGTGTATATGTGTCCTCGAACCAAAGTATAAATTTGAAGAAGATGGAAGCAAATGTTATACATTAGCTGCTTTTGAAGGTGGGAAATGGTGAAAGATACCAAATGGGTCAATTGAATATAAGGTGGACAAGTCATTACCAATGTTTGTGAATGTAGATGTTTTATCTAGGCAGGAATTTTGTTTCATTAGTTTGTGCTAAGTTAAGGAGTTGAATCAAATTAGGGTTTGAGATTTTACTACACGTAAATTTGATCAATCTTTGTGATGTTTGTTGATTGATGATGAAGAATTGATGAAGATGTTCGATTCAATGATAATTATTGTTTAAATGTACATCACGTGTCGTCGAATACCAAATTACAAATGATTAAGCAAATATCTTATCGAGGAATATAATCGAGTTGGCTCCATCATTGTCAGCGTGTGCATTAATTTATGAGTATATGTTCAAGAATAACTAAAGGTTTCCCATGTCTTATGAACAGTTACCCCACATCTATTGTGGAGTTCTAATTATAATTTCTGTTCATGGAGCTGGGACTCCCCAATCTATATCCCAGTGGATGTTCAAGCAGAATGTACATTAATAAAGTCTCTTGTAGGTTGTTTAATAAGTCTTTAGAAGCAGGATGTGCCTCGGCGTAGTACTAAGTGATTTCAAAGTAATTATGGGCGAGTGGACAAAGCGTTTCCCACGTGTTTACGCGTGCTGGGATGGCACACCTTACTGTCTTTGTCAGAGATTTGATACTACTACAAAAAGAAATAGTTACTAAGTACATTCTTAGATTGCTATACCTGTTGACGATTGTATGGAAAATAACGTAGTGTTGTTGGTGCATCGGATGTTGTCAGTACACGGTCACGAAATGAGCATAGCCATCTTATTGATGATGTGGTACGCCTCAGCGGTGGTGAGATCAATCGATGTCATTTGTCAGTTAATTGATGGGTTATTGATCTCAGTGTACCCTGACCACGACAAATTTGTAAGATTTCGTCGAGAGAACATGGCATGAGATTTACTTATTGTCAAATGTGGCAAATCAAGGAGAAGGCTAAGGGGAGAGAATATATAGATCGACCCGAAATTACTATAAGTTGTTGCCTTGGATGTGTGAGCAAATAGTCGAGGAGTAATCTGATTCGGTCGTCGAGTTGACTCTTTCAGTGATGGTAATTTTGAACAGAAGCTGTTTATCACATGTTAACTGTCCATATGAGGTTTTTGATGGGGTGTCGGTCAATCATTGCCATTGACTCATCTCACATGGGTAAGATTTATGGTGGTGCCTTGTTTCTCTTGCTCATCTTATGATGCCAATGACAACATGTTTCATTGGCATAATGGAGTTATGAGCTCGGTATGATGGTTGGTCATGGTTCTTGCATAATTTAAAGAAATTTTTTGGGAGAAGAAGGTTGTCATTATGTCGGATAAATCAGGATGTTTGTTTAGTATTACTGGAGTGTTGGGTGGAGGCTGTGTATTTGCTTGCTCGTCCTTGAAGGAGAACTTTAGTGGCTATTTTAATAAGCATAACACAAAAGGGGAACAAGGAAAATGCACTTGAATGGTTTGAATGAAATTTTCTTTCACAAGGTTGGAGACCGATTACAATTATCACATGTTTAGTTCACGAGTATAACGAATCATTGAGCTGCGTAGATTGGGCAAAATGAGACTTGACAGTGGGCATCGTGAAATTTTCTAGAAAATATGGGACAAAATGGCCTACTAATCTTACTTAGGAGTCTTTGATGTTTGGTTTAAGAAATGAGACATATCACTCATTTGTAGTTTCATTATTGAACATATGACTAGGATTAAGTTCTGATAGCATTGACATAAAGTACGAGTCAAATGCATGGAAGGAGTATTTATAGGACGAAAATTGAAGAAGAAGTAAAATTAAATATTCTGAGGAAGTTTACCAGATGGTCCATTTCTTGGAAACCTTTTAATACTATATTGTGGAGTGATTTGATGTTGAATGTAGACATTAAGGAACAATGTGGCATGTAAAATTGATTTAACCAATCTTGAGCATTCAATGTGATCATGCATCTTGTGATTTTACTCTCAAAAACGGTGAAATCATGTGAGTTGGGTTGCATTCAGAAATCTTCAAATCCACCCCAGCAAAACAATTGGTATACTCGGACACTTTGTGGTATTGATTGAGACACATGACATGCGAAAGTCTAAGACAATTGTGTTGTTTGAGATGTCATCTGAAATGCATTATTCTCTTTAAAGCCACCCCTACGTTAAGGGGCTCCTGAAGACCCGAAAAAAAGGCGCATTGAGTCACAATTTCCCAAGATAAATTAGACTGTATTTGTTGTAGATACAATATGATTTGAAACCTGATAGAGAAAAACTGCAAAAATCTATTGACATGATTAATGTTGCTGATTTCATATTGTGAGCAAGTCATACTCCCATTCATTTGGTTTGTGTTTTCTTTTTGTTAATTAATGTATTATGAACTATGTGTGTTTTCTAGTTTTGGTAAAAAAATGCTATATTATTATGTGGCATTATGTTTCTACTCTTTACGTGCGCTATGTTAATATTCGTTTCATGCATGAATGTGTGTGTACGATTTTCTTATATATATATTATATTCGAGGTTTTATTAAGCATGGACAAATTTCGGTAAATCATAACCAATATCTTCCACAAGCAAGGCATGAGGTGATGAGATATAACAATCATTATTTATGTTGTGATATAACATAAACTTATTAACAAGATTGCTTATTAACGTGCATAGTTTGGTTTTGTTTTGTATATAACTTTAGGTGAAACTCACAAGAAAATCTAGTTGTTGGGGAGAGGTGCCCATCTGTATTCCATCAATTTTGCCTCGGTATAAGTTGGAGCGCGGGGTTCGGGTTTTGGTGGACTCGCTGAAACAAATAGAGATCCGCTACGAGTTATGCCACTATATTATATCACACTATATGAAGTGACATATCATCGTATAAAGATTTGGAAGACCGATACTCGGCGGTGGATGATCATGAATGTTAGCAAGGTATCAGATTAGGTGGACCGATGTTATTGTCCATTCGCCGTGTGGATTAATATCACCGGGTATATTTAACTAATAGGTTGGAAGAAAATTAATAGACCGTGTGATTGGTGTTCATTATTTTTGCATGGCGGTGCGCGCAACTGACAAGTTGGAGGCATACATGACTTATGGGGACGCCATATGGGATGGTGAGGTTAATGTGTAAAGAAATTGGGCCAATTTGTGCTCAAATACTTTGAAAGTGGATTAAGAAATTGAGTGGCGATAAGCGAGATACATGTGTGGTTTTGCTCTTCTTATAGAGTATCTCACTTTTTAAAGTTGATGTAATTTCATTTATGAATGTGCTATAACCTGGAGTTGCATGGTAGGTACTTATTTGTCACCAGATTTTTGCCAGATTTTACATCAAAAACATATGTGCCATCGGTGGATGATCCTATAGCAATGCCCTTTTGTTATGTCTAGAATGACCAGTTAGTCAGATGACGACTAACTAATCAAGTCACAATGTTCGATGGATGGAGAAAAATCGTTATGTAAAAGGCCAGGTTAAGCGCAGATCGATATTTCATGAGTAAACTTATATTTTATTATATCTTATATTGCTTTTTGTTAATGTTAACATACTGCAAATACATATTAGAAATCGAATTGAGCGAAGTTCCATATTGATGGCGGTGCATGTGAGACGATCATGCACCTCCATTTGCTAAAATAAATGACGACAACAAATCACAATTCAATAGACATTATGATGACTCCACTATTGTAGGATCTAATTGCATTAGGTTAATTATTTCATGACCAGCATACTAAGTATTCAGTTTGGTTTTTCTCTTTCAACTTGGCGGTACATTCAGCGTTGATATTCATCCAATCAACACAACAAATTTTACAGTTGGGTTCTCAATGATTTGCGATTTCAACACACTTGAAGGGCGTTTAAGCGGTGGGAGATGACAAAGCCAGGCTGGCTGTCAGTTTTCGATTACTCACTCTATTGATCTCGACCAACTCATGCATATCATAGCATTGTGATTTTCTTGGCGAATTTGAGTCTACATCCTCCTTGCAGAGATAACATTACTCAGAGTTCCAACAAATGACTTTGATGTTGAAATTCGTTGTAGAAATATGATGTCATCAATGCGACATATTCTCGCGTCGAAGGCCAGGAACTCGGTTGGATGATGGGAATACGACTCTGACCGAGCCAATGACAGCATTTATGAGGCTCCCGTGGCGGGGAGTTTGTTTGTCAGTCTCTATCTTGCTCAATCAAAGATGCTAGAAAAAATCATTGAAATGGATGTCAAGATGATCTGGGAGATTCTTTTTGTGGTGGCAACTAATAATAAAGAGAAAAGGGCGACATGAAGACTCGTGAGAGGCTGCGGCATGCAAATCACCTTCGATCTGACAATGTACTCGAGAGTTCCTGGGCTTTCCCTAAACAAAATGTGGCTGATTCGCCTTAGATCCCAAGGGTGATGAAGGGAGTAATTTTATTTACCAGTTGTCTTTGCTTTATGCAATTTTTGTGTTTTATCATGCATTTACATATTACTATTATAGTTATTTTGCACGTAATATTGGATACTCATTGACATCACCATGCACATAATTAACCTTCACCTAGCGTGTTGAGTTACTATCTTCGATTTGCCAATGACCTGTGCAAATACATAAGGGCTCTTCAGAAGATTGTCTGACTAGGACAATGTGAAGGCTTTGGTGTGCATACAAATACTGAACATAGAAATTGGGCTTGTGTCTACGGGATGTAACATTAAAATATCTTACTACTTGAGTTTTATAATATGTTTAGGGTATAAAATAGTTAAAAAAATTTTATTAGTTAAGAAAAGAAATGACATTTTCATGAAAATGGCGAAGCAGTAATTTTGTCGTTTTGTAATAGTATTAGAATGGCTCAGGGAAGCCTAAAAAAAAATTCTCTAGATCTCGGATAATAAGCAGTTCTTGTGGGTTAAAGTGTCTGGTGAAATCTAGATACTGTCAATTTAGATTAAATTCAGGGAGACAGTCGGGTGTTCACAATTTCCTACAGGTGACAGTATAGAGTAAAACTTAAAAGCAGGTTTGAGAAAATCTCGAAAAATGGTAAATATTTAGAATATTCAATTATAATAAAATGAAATTGAAAGCAGGAGCGAAATGATTTGTTTGAATTTAAAAAGAACAGGTGAAAAAAAGGATATGTGGGTCCCACTTAAGAAAAATAATAAAAAAAATAAAGAAAAAAAGGCAAGAGGCTGTGAACGGAAGGGGTGTGAAGAAAAGGGAGAGATTTTTTGTTTTCTGACCTCTCTTCGATATCTGAAAATCGGACCGTCAGATTAAGTGGGCGAAGCGAAAGAATCTTTCTCTTTCGGCGAGGCTCGTGGGGCAATGCGGGATTTCGCGGGTTTTCAATTAAAGTCGAAAAATCTATGTTTGGTTTTCTCCGATCTGACTTTACGTGGCGTGGTGATGGACGAGGCTAAGTTGATCTTGTTAGTGCTGGCATTAGATCACAAAAAATTTTGGAGTTTCAAGTCAAACTCAGGTGGATTTTGATCTAATCGTAAATAAATCGTATGTGACCAGTAAATATCAAGCGAATACGCATAGTGCATAGTGCATAGTGAATATTAAATAGTTATCGTAAAAATGAATAATGCATCATTATAGTGAATAATTATAATAAATAAGTAAATACTATAAATGAATAATGAATAAATAATATGAATAATATGAATATAAAAATATATGATAGAAATGTGAGATTAGGAAGTATACGGTCTAGACAAATATTGTAGTATACAAATGATAGGTTATATACAAATGTTATATATACTAACACCTTAGGATGAATATATGATAGAACATGATATGAATGAATTGATAGATAAATGTGATTAGTTAAAACATGATAAATCACGATAGAATAGACATATATGAAATGATATACATGCTGTTGTAAGAAAGAAATATAGAATAGTATTAACAGGCTACAAATATGAGAACAAATTGGGATTAAAGTAATCATAGTAATGTGGCATTTGATTCACCCAGAATAATAGTATTCGGGAATATGAGGTCTTCTACGAATATAAAATATCTACGTGATTATCTGGCACAGGGCACAGTAGAGGGATGATAGGCATCACCTATAGGGACAGTTCTTGCAACATACGAGTTTGGTGTTTGAGGCTTTGGATTTGGGTCGATGATATAGATCCGTTTGGATCATTATAACGACCCAGTTTGGGTCTTATCAGATGAAGTGAGTCATTTTGTGCCGTCACCGGTGATGATAAATCGGGTATATATACAGATAGAGATCACTGTCTCGTACAATGATAGTACCTACAGGTACATACAATTATTTTCCGTATCCGCTTCTAAGGTATATGCAGACATGAAACCTAAAGGAAATAGCGTATATAGAATTTATATTTGTGATATGAGAAGCATATTATTTCTTTATGTAATGAAAGTATAGACAGTTATAAGAACAATAAGTAAAGTACAAGATGACAGTATATGAAAAGTATATGAACAGTACATTATATGAAAGAGAAAAGTATATGACAAGTATATGCAAATGAAATGCATATAATATATAACATGATATGAGAAGCATAACACTGCTATGTGATGATAGTATACAGTTACAAGAACAAAAAGTAAAGTACAAGATGACAGTATATGAAAATACAGTATATGAAAGTACAACATATGAAATGATATATGAAAATTTTGATTATATGAAGCATACTTTTAGCTATGTGATGACGTATACAATTACAAGAACACAGGTAAGTACATACTGTGAAAGTATGTGAAGGACAAAAGATTGTATATAACAGTATTTGGAAGTACAAAGTACAGTACATGAAAAATACATATGAACAAGTATATCAATATATGAAAATGTGACAGTATACTAAAATACAATAAATAAGAGTATCAATGATACGAAATGTATATGATAGATAAAGTATATGAAACGTATGAGAAAATACAGTATATGAAAAGTATGTGAAAATACGATTATATAGAAAAGTATGTGAAATGCGAGTATATGAGTCTGATATATGAAAATACCAGGTATATGAAAGTCTGATGTAGAAAGTATGCAATATATGAAAGTCTGAGTATATAAGAAAGCAGTATATGAAAATCATGGAAAGTATAGTATGTTGAGAAATACAGAGATGAAAATATAGGGAAGTACAATATGACCATATATAAGGATGAAAAGCACGTATAAGACTATCATGAGAAAGTATAACGGAAGCAATATATGAAATGGGCAGTTGGATATGGTATGTAGAAATATAGTACATGAATACGGTATATAGAAATTATAAGTGTGTAGTACACGAAAGGATATGAACAAGTATAGTCAGGAAAATAGAAAATAGAAAGGTATATGAAAAGTATAGTATATGAAACACATGAACATATATGAAAACATGTGATAGTATATGATATGATAGTAAAAGTATAAGTCTTATACTCTACGGGAGATAGGAAAAGTGGAAATAGAGGAATTGCATGTCTGAAAAATAAAGAATATAATGATATAAATCATTATTTATCGATACAAGAAAATCTCTGAAAGTATCTGAGAAAGCATAAAGTATATGATAGAATAAGAACGTACAAATGTATATGAAGTATATGAATAGTACAGGATGACAGTATATGAAAAGTACAAGATAAAAGCATATAATATGAAAGTATACGATAGTACAAGTATGAAAATGAAGAATGAAAAGTATAGCATGGGCGTGTAGCCACTACATGAAATAAGACATGATATGTACACAGTCTAAGAAATGATATATGTAATAGTACATAGAATGTAATAAGACATAGATGAAAGATGAAAAAAAGACTATACTTAATTAAAAAACATATGAAGAAATCTGAGTACATGAAAAGTACTAGATTAAAGCATACAAAAGTACCGTATATGAAAAGTATAAGAATGTAGATAAAAGTACATGATAGTATAAGATGATATGTCAAAGACATATCAAAATATAGAACAATCAGTTATAGAATGAATATGGAATATGCAAAATATAGAAATAGAAATATAGGAAAAGTATAGATAAAAGCTATGCAGACATAGAACATGTAATGGAAAAGATTGATATGTGCAAAGGAATGTAAGATTATAAGTAGCCAAGATTATATGGATGTATATAGATATATGAAATGTATATGTATAAGCTTGTGACGGTCACTATTGGTGGTTGTCGAAATTGCTTATTTTCCCCATTAAAGCGTGAAAACCCCATGCGGGTTATAATCAGTATAGGTCTGTGAGAAGACAAGGATAGAGGACAAGACATTCCATCGACCTGAGGCCATCTCGAGATAGGTGCTCTTTGCCAGCACATTCACTTGATCTACGAGTTTTATATATGTATAGTTTTGTAATGATAATTAAAGGGACTCAGTAGGTCACATAGAATATAATAAATACCCATGGTGAGTATGTATAATGTAAAAGAATTTTGTTATCAATGGACCTTTAAAACCGGGTGGTAGTTCTTTTGTGTATAAAAAGAATTTTGTTATTACGTAAATTGTGCGTATGAATGCGGTGTCGGCTACAGAAGAAAAGGTTAAAGGAGTCCTGGTCTGGCGTAGCTTACCCGCTCGACACCACATCGGGTCAGGGTTGGGGCGTGATTAATGCCAAGGTGCAATTTTGAACCCTATATTAGGCCAGGTTTTGAGTCAACAGCGTTAATCATGTCATTACCAATTAGCCAGTGTTCTAGTCTTCTTAGTAGCATATGCCCGTTTAGAGGGAGTATTTTTGGTTGTTTTGTAGGGCTTTTGCACACTTTTGGAGTTCAATCTCAATACAAAGGGGATGAATCATAAAGTTGGAATTCAAGTCACCGGCCATCAACCGACCGAAGATCAGTGAAACAAAAGGCGAAGTGAAGAAAATTCGATGCGATTGAAGGCAGGATGAAAAGCAGTGAAGGATCAACAATGCAAGAATTTTCGCTAAGCTTGCGAAAATTTTAAGCTAAGATTGAAAGAGATTCGCAGCACTTAGCGGTATTCCTTGACTAGCAATGCCAAATTTCGCTAGACCAAATCTAATTATTCTTTGTTCCTTCGCGAAAACGGTGATTCGCTTCTCTACATTTGCTGACAGCGAAATTTACGTATAGCGAAATTACCACCCATGCTTGAAATTTCTTGTTTTAAATGGGCACAGTGATTTCGCTGAGTCGCGAAATTCTTGACCGCGAATTGATGCCTCAAATCATGCTTTGTAGTGTATGCCAAACCGCTCCAAACTTAAGTGATACTTAATCATTCATAACTTAGCTAATTTCATGTTTTTGGTATTTTCATGCCTAGGCTCTTATATAAGCCCCTCTTGCTTTGTAAACTAAGGAGAAACAATTGTGAACAATTCCAGTGGAGAAGATATTTTTTTTGTGTTTTTATTTTAGAATAAAGTCTTTTATTTTAGGGTTTTGCTTTTATTTCTTTCTCTCTTCTCTCTCCTCCTTTTTCCTTGGCCACAAACACACCCCTCGAGGATGACAACTCAAGAGATGCTCGGGCTAAGTCTCCTTTTCTTGGAAGAGGAAGGAAGCTAGCTCAGGGAAGGGGCATATACATGTTGTCCTCGTATTAAAAAAACTACTGCAAGTAGTATTTATGGTCTTTATATTTTCAAAACATGGTCGCATAACATTGAATATCATTAATTCGCTAATACTCTCCATGCTTTGTAATCCAGCTAATATTCAATGAGAGAGGTAATCGTGGATTCTCTTGTATGGTCTTTTACGAGCCTCTAAAAAATGATATTTATATGTTAGTTTTCTCAAATTGTGGCTGTATAGCATTTAATGTTATTGATTTTGGCCAATACTTTCCATGATTTAGGACTCGTGATTTCGATGGTCTTACGAGCCTCCGAGATGATATTAAATGTTGTGGTTTTAAACTAAAAGGGGCCATAATCGCATACCCAGATTGACTAACAAAGAGTTGTTTCACGTGGGTGAGGTTTCCATAGTTAAACATAGATCCTGCTATGCCATGGACTATATGTCGTATGCTCATAACGCGAGGGTGATAAAAACCCGAGGACACTCGCTTGCCCTAACTTGCCAAGATAGTAACCTAAATCTTCAAAGTTACCTTTTCACCTTTTAATTTCGGTTTTACCAGGTTTCTGATTTTCTTCATTCCTTTGTTTTGAAACCTGATTCAAGAGAATCCGAATAAAAGCCCCTTCACATCCCGTGTTGATCTGAAATGCATTTCTAGGATGAAAACTCATCCCGTGTTCGACTAGACCACTATACTGCGGTAAGCTTGACTACGCGATGTGGGAACAGGTGTATATAAATTTTGTTGATTTAGCTCGACTCTTTGTGCCCTTGCGAATCGGGCGTCACAGGATGTTATGCAGCAAGAAAATTAGTTACATTATTTTAACATATTTTAAGTTAACAAAGATGTTTATAAAAACTGACACAATTATCATTACTTGTTTTCTCACAAAATTAAAAAATTAATTTAAATGTATGAGCATGAAGTGTGGAATTTATGTGACAAATATATGGAACTTTGAATGGCCTTGACACTAACAAAATCGATTGTTGCGATAAGCATAAAACTGCATCAGTTTATATTTCCAAACAATATTGGTGTTTTCTTGAATAAGATTCCATTTCTGGATGTGCCTTTAAGTAATGGAGGGACTACGGTAGGTACACTTTGTAGATAAATTTCTCTAGGATATTGCGCCAGATTGATTGATTACACTCAGCTGATAGGCTATGTACGGCTGGTATGTGCAAGATAAATGAGTCTCCCAATAAACGATACATTTTTCGTTCCACTTTCTTTCTCGAGTGCTTCACTCCCGATCTGTGATTTTGTTTAATGGGAATCCCTTGTGGTTTACTAGCCGTCATACCCAGTTTCCTGAGAAGATCGATAACATATTTACTTGTTAAATGAAAATGCTTTGCTTGGATTAGCAGGCCACCTCAATTCGAGGAAGTATGATTTTCTAAATCTTTTATTTCAAACTCTTTGGCTAGGCACTGCTTCAAGGTGTTTTTCTCTTTCTCATCATTCTGCATCCGCAGTATTAATGTCCCATCTTGCCAGTAATGGCGTGACTCCCCTGAAGTGAATGTTTTATGAAAAGTTTATGATCTCCTAGCTTTGTTTGTAACTATTAGTTGTATCATAATCTTGGCAAACCTTAAACCAAGCACGTGGGGACCGTTTTGCTATATAGTGTCTTAACAGTGTGAGCCTTGTTTATCATTCATTCGAACCTGGTGGAATGCTCTTATGTCTATTCTTACAACTATGTGAAGGAAAACATGTTTTTACATCATATTGTTGCAATTCCCAATCAAAATTAGCAGCCAAGGATAGTAAAATTCTTACTATATTCATCTTTGCCACTGGAGCAAATGTTTCTTGATAATCCACTCCATATGTGTGAGTATACCCTTTTGCAACTAGCCTTGCCTTGTATCGTTCTAGGTAGCTATCACCTTTAAATTTTACTGCAAACACCCACTTGCAGCCCACTGGTTTCTTACCACCAGGGATGAAAATATCCAATATATCCGTCAATATATCTCCAATATATCGAATATCGGTGATGTTCGACACGATATCGACGATATATCGCCGATATATCGGTTTTGGACCGATATATCGTGGAAATATCAGGTCTGTGGCACACTCGCGCGTTAGTTTAATTTTTCGATAAAATATCCGAGATATATCGGGATATATCGGGGATATATCGGGATATATCGAGGATATATCGGGATATATCGAAGATATATTTAAATGGCTAGATTTGAAATCCTGACTTGATCCAACGGTTATGGATTGATCACATCAGTTTAATTTCAGATATATCGATATTCATGTAGAAAATATCGTGATATCTCAGATATATCGATATATCGTAAAATCAAGTACCCGATATATCCGTCGGCTTAGATATTTTCATCCTTGCACCCTTAGTCCGTCGATCAATTCCCAAGTTTCATTCTTTTGTAATGCATCCATTTCAACCTCCATAGCAAGTCTCCATTCTCTCTTTGATAATGCTTCAGACAATGAGTTGGGTATAGGAATTCCCAAGTTTCATTCTTTTGTAATGCATCCATTTCAGCCTCCTGATTCGTGCCACGGTAGGGTGATTCGGAATCAACAATATTTGTATCATGATTCTCTCTGCAGTAGTCAAGCTGCTGCTGACATAGCGGTCTAGGAGTCGAACACGGGGATGGGTTTCATCACATGAATGGCTGCATAAGTGTTTATGAAATGGTGAGGCTTTGTTTTGGATTTGTGGATTTGTTTCCAAACGATTAGGAGTTGTTTAGTTCTTGTGCTTGTAATGGCTTAAAGTTAAGTGTGAAATGGTAACCTTGAAGGTTTAGGTCACTAGCTTGATAACATGGGGCTAACAGTGTCCTCAGGTCATATCTATCGCGTTATGGCAAATAACGTATAGTGGCCCAGCCTTGGATGCTGTTTAACTATAAAACCTAATAACCTAGAACCACTCTATTTGAGTGGCAATTATTATGCATTCTGAGTCCCTTTAGTTTAAAACCACAACACTTTCGACCTCATTTGATGGCCTCGTAAGTCTTAATACAAGAATGTCGGTCGTCTGATAAATTGTATGCCTTTGTACCTAAAACGTAAGCAGTATTGGCCGAAGCATTGACATTAAATGGCATTAAACCTAGATTAGGAAGTTGGGAACCATAAATCACAGTGCACAGCATTCAAAACATGAGGACACTGCGGCGGCCCCAAACCAAGCTAGCAACCCTCCTCTTGAGCTATGAGGCTTAGCCAAGCATCCCTTGAGTTGTCATCCTCAAGGGAGTGTTTGGCAACGAGAAAAAATGAAAGAAAGAAAAGAGAGAAAAGCCAAATGAAACCTAAATAAGCTGCGGGAATTTTATAAAATGAAAATTCTTTGCAAAGTACTTAGGGTTTCTAAAAATGATGGGAGTTCCCTTATAGTCCACCCAAAGTGTGAAAATACAAGAAAGCCTATAATAAGCCGAAGCATACAAGGGACAAGGTGGTAATACACCAAAGCGAGGAATTCGTTTAGGGATCAAATTTACAATTCGCAGGCGGCAATTTCGTATCTGGGGAGAATTTAGCTAGCATGGCGAAAATTTTTACTAACCCTAATGAAGTCTCTGGAGATAGCGAAATTGAAATTTAAGCTATCGATAATTTAAGCTAACTTGCTAAGCCAGCTAACCCTAGCGAAAAATATGAGAGATAGCGAAATAGTGGTTAATTTAAACTGAGCATAGGAGTGAATTTATTGCAGATATGAAATTTGCTAGGATTGCTTGAAATTTTAAATATAATTCTTGAAATTTTTTATGATTCGTGAAACGCAATCATAGCGAATTTCACTAGGTTGCTGTTTTGCTTCTTTTTTATGCTAACCCTCTTTGCATCCTTTTTCGTGTTTCTTCATTCTTCCTTGAATCTTGATATTTTGATGGTGAAAATAGTTCGATCTTCCTTGGTTTGACCACATATCGATGTCGAACTCGAACTTAGTGGCCAAAGGCATACAAAAACACCGCAAAATAACCAAAAATAACCTATAAATGGCATAAGTGATACTAGTGGACACCAGAACACACTCGTTAGCTTAATTGATATGATTAGTGCAAAAATTGCTCAAAAACCTATCTCGAATAGAATTTGAAAATAAGCGGCTTTTTGGGCACTAATCACCTCCGTAGCAAGTCTCCATTCTCTCTTTGATAATGCTTAGGACAATATGAGTTGGGTATAGGAATAGTGCTTAAAGTTGAAAGAGCTTTTATGATTGAGGAAAATCTTTGGAAAGACAGTGAAACCCGATGGATATAGTGGCCTTTTGTGCATTCACGGGTTCCTTTTCTCAAAGCTATAGGTTGATCATGATCAACAATAGGAGTTATGTTCAAGAATTGTTACCTCATTTCCAAGACTCGGTTCAGTAGACTGTTCTTGTCTCGTGGTTGCCATGGGGTCCCTTCTCCTTGCATACACCTGATCAAACCGAAACTGATCAAAGATTTGATTGTCTTCTTCCTTTTCCTCTCCGACTCTTTGATATTGGAATTGGTTCCAAAGAAATTGGTAACATTGAAGTGGTTTCTTTTGATTTGAATGACTCGGATGAGGGGATTATTTCTAATGGTGGTACGGCTGACGACTCATCTTCAAGTATAGATAACTCCCCGTGAAGATAAGGAGTGGAGAAGTATGGCTTATTTTCAACAAAGGTAACATCGGTTGAAACATAAAGTTTCCTAGTGGGTGGATGATAACATTTATATCCCTTTTGAGTAGATGAGTACCCCCAGCACTTAAGGCTCCTAGGATCTAATTTTCTCGATTATGGTTGTGAATATGAATGAAGATGGCCACGAAGCTTGAGGCGCAAGGTTGAAGGAGGATCAAATGTCCAAATAGAATTGAGACAAGGTTTCTAGTGGACTTTTGCACCTCAAAACTCTAGAAGGAATCCTGTTTATGACATGGCAACGCTGATGTGAGTCGACCCTCTCCCGGTAGGATTTGATACATTTTGTTATTTGAAACAATAAGGCTCAGTACACTTTCAGAGAAGATGGCGATTTTTCCTCTCGCCTATTTTTGTTGGGAGTGGTGTCCTGAATGATTCATGTATGATTCCTTCATTTTGAAACCATTGTGACAAAATTTGATTGAAATAATCACGAGCATTGTTTGAGCGGATTTTCTTGATTTTTGTACCAAATTGATTTTGAACCATTGTACAAATAACAGGGAAAAAGGGAGTAGACAAAGTAGACTATGATGCAACCAAATTACATCTTTATTTGATGAAGAGAAAAAGGGAGTAGACAAAGTAGACTTATCCAGTTCTAGCTGACTAGATGTACTCAAGAAGTAGATTCCATTGTGCTCCTTGGCAAGTCCAATCTTCCTCCCCGACAACTTAGATATTGGGTAAGTTTTTGTATTGAAACAAGATTAGTGGATAGTTGAGGGACATGAAGAACATTTTTAAGAACTAGATGAGGTAATACGGACATCTCCTATACCAGCCCTTTGTGGTGGTAGTTCCATTAACAACAACAATTTTCCTATTGCTTGAATGAGAGTAAAATAGGTTTTAAATTGATTTGGATTATGGAGTCATATGGTCGATAACACGAATCAAGGATCAAGCATTCCTAAACTTCATTCTTTCGAAGCATTTAATCCAAGAAATTAGAGTCTCATGAAAGAGTCAATGAGCAGAGATACCTAGAGTTGATGCTTGAGAAGCGGAAGATGAATATTCGAGTAATGTTGGGTGTGCACCTTTGTTCCTCCTTCGATAGTTGAAGAGATGGAGTTCAACATGATTGATCTTTGATGGAAACAACGATGGAGCAATGAAGAAATATAAAGTAGGGGCCACGAAAAAAAATGTAATGAAAGTTTGAAGTTACACCAATGAAGAAATTTGGAAAAGGAGCGAAAAATTTGAGATGGAAGTAGCCTAAAAAATGACTGAAAAAATCCGGTACAATAATGAAGGTTGCCTAGAAAATTCCCTCGAAAACGGTCTGACAATGGAGGATCACGAGAGAGAATCCCGGAAACCTTAGGGCTTGAAACTAGGGTGAAGGTTGAAGGATGGTTGAAAAATGCAGTGCTGACAATGAAAAGCGGAGGAGTGGGAAAAAACGACCTGAAAAGGCTGAAGAATGGCTGAAAAAGGTTAGGTGCAACAATGAAGGCCCATACAGAGAAATTCCCAAAATGAAGAGCGTATCTGACGGTGAAATTTTGCAGGAAAGATTACGACAATGAAGGTTAGACGGAAAAAGGCTCTCGAGAAAAACTAAGGCTCGATTCCATGAAGAAAACGGCGAGTTGGAAATTTTATCAATTTACGGATGAATCTGTAAACCTATATAACACACTATATATACACATATTTTGTACACTGAAAAAGGAAGTTCCTATAACCAATTCACTAAATTTTGGGATTTGATTATTCACTTCCCATAGTTGATTCTAGAATCAAATTATTGACCTTGATTCTTTCCTAAAATATATTATTTACATAATTTCCCACAACCACAATACAAAGGTTTGTAATTATATATGCAACTATGAGCCTAAAACATCCTAAAATATTAGTAATGCATCAAGAACCTAGATAAGTCTTGGAAGCAAGAATGTGAATAACGAATGTCTCTTGCAACTAAGCTTGCTCTTAGCCAACTGGTGCTACTTTAGTGAATACTATCATTTGGAAGAGCAATTTTAGAGATTTAAGATCTTTTGGGTCCACATTCCCATCTCTTTTAAATTCCTCCTTCCCTGAAAATTAATATAATGACATTATACTCCATTCATTTGGTAATACTGAAATAACAGTGAAGTCCAAGGCTAGGATTCTCTCATTGTCAGCACTGAAAAGACCGCTTGACAATACCTTAACATACTACCATGGTGATCTGAGAATCTCATCAACCCCTAATTGACCTGGACTCTCTGTTACGAACACCATTCAAAATTTAAGTCCTGAAGGTGGATTATTGTTTGATCAGCTAACCTTGCCTGAGTCCAGCTACTAACGCTTCGACTTTACATCTCTCTAGTTTAAATTCCAAGAGGTGCCTGAAAACTGTGTTAACTGTCCTCCAAAAAAAATTAAGGTAGTGTTATTCCTCTACTTCTCCTGAAAGTCCTGTCATTCCTCACAAACCCGACCACCCAAATTATAGCAAGCACTGCTCCATGTTAATATGGTATACTGTGAGCCACTACTCAAAGCCTTTGAGATCCTCAATGAGCATCATCTATGCAGAATCCTACCTCCCTAAGATAAGCTTGCTTCACCCGTTGCATAAAACCGATCCTTGGGGCAATGAAGATGAGGTGCTCAACTTTCTTCCATTTTAAGTACGGGATGGAATTGATTGAAGATTAATTGCTTTAAAAGCTTCTTAAGTGTAAGTGTAATGACATTAAATTCACTACCAATTGACAACTTGGTAGAGCTTTGCCTTTTAGGCTTTATGTTAATTGGATAATTAGAGTTTTAAAGCAGTCAAAATTGGACAGAAAAGTAAAACTAAGAAAATAGGCCATATGACCAAAAAGGTGAAATTTAAAATGCTTTCTGAGAGGCTTATTTAGAAGGGTAAAAGACGAAATCTTGAATTTTGATAAATCTTAGAGGCCTCAAGAGTTTTGGGAATCTTATTTAGAAGGAAAAAGAATGCAATCTCATTGTTAAAGGCTTAAAGTATATATGCATATATAAATAAATATACACGCACACATTAGAAAATCCAGCATCAAGCTTATAAAACCTTATTTTGCTACAGGCAAAGTGAAAAAAACAAGTTGATATCCTTGCACAAAGCAATATATATATATATATATATATATATATATATATACACACACAGACACACCCTCACCTATAGCAAGAGTTGATCATCTACCTATTGGTTGATGTTCTCCTAGTTTGGCAGTTGCTTTATGACCACGTCCTTCTGAACTCTGTCAATAATCAAGTTGAGGTGTGATTATCTCTTGCAGTTTGTAATCGCTATCTGTGTGATTTTCCTGACTCAGTAATCTGTAATGGGGCTACATGTTTGGGCATATTCATGAAATGAAGATGACTGCTATATTGATCCCAGCCAGACTTTTTGTGCTGAAAATCTAAGCCAAATCCAAAACTGTTCATTTCTGTTCTGAAAGTTCCCTCAATCTGTGTGCCAACTTCCCTAACCCCCACCACGAATATAATGAATAAATAAATAATAAAAAGGGTATTAAAAAGAGGAAGAAATGAAAACAATAGAAAACACATGTCCTTGATGCATTCCATCTTTTAGTAGCAGAGTAATTCTAGGCATTTATGCCTATTAATATAACTTACCATTCCATTTCTTGGTTAAAGCATTCTTGGCATTTTTGCTGATTGTTACAACTTTTTGATGGACGTGCTAAACAATATATTCTTGATGGCACATGTAGTACATGCAAGATAAGAAGCAGTTTTGTAGTTGCCAACTTTTTCCATTTGTTATCATCTCTTTTCTGGTGTTTTAGCTGGAAGAGAACAGAACTTTTACTAATAGGACGGGCAAATGTATGGTTGTATTAATGGTATGTAAGGATTGTGATATGAGTTCCTTTGGAGATATTGGAGATTGATAAGTAGTTTCATCTACTAATATGTATTAAACATTAGCTCTACCAACACTTAATGCACTAGCAGGTCGTATATGAGGTGCAGGAGCCTCATGGTTGTAGCATATTTGCAGATATCAGCAGGTTTATGGCCTTCTTATCTGAACATAAAAATGTTATATCTAACATATAAAATGTTCCTAACTTTGCAGTTTCTTACTTGATTCTTTTTTTCCTTCGTGATTATAATAATAAAATATAGAATTTACCTATAAAAAAATATTAATTAAATATAGAATTTGGGAAAAAAACATCTGGGTCTAGCTCTCTATTCCATTAATAATATGTTAGAAACTCTCCTTCAGCTGAAGGAAGCATGCCGCGGTTTGAAATGACCCTTACAGATTCTGTCATTTGTTATTCTTCCCCTTCAAATTACAGCTGTGATATAAATCCTTATGACAAAACAGCAGCTTGCTGCTTGTTGGCTATGGTGCTGATCATTAATTAACATGCTTTCCAATCAAGTGTTTTCACTTATTTAAATGTTTTTTAAAATATAAAATTTGGTAGCTGGAAATTGACTTTGCATTCTAGGAATTACAGAGAGTAATGGTATTAAATGGAAAATGATTGGGGCAGCTTTCTGATGTTAGTTGGTGTTTTGATGAAAACTTTGCAGCATTTGTGGCCAAATTCATGAGCATTTACAAGGCTCTTTCCTCATTGCAACTTTTGGCTGAAGACTTTTTCTTACCTTCCCACCTGGCTGTGTCATACCGAGAGAGAAAGAACCAAATCTGTGAACCAAACATGTAATGACACTGTTATGTTTTTTTTTTTAAAATTTCAATTTGATTGATTTTCTTATTCCAGGTTTGTTCAAAAGAGGATCTAAATGATGATGATGATGACGACGACGACTAGAGCTTGGGGGATGTAGGGGTGTTTGATGATGGCTCGAACCCATTTCGTCGTTGTTATCTCTACTTTATTTGTTTTAATATACAAATGGAATATAAGAAAAAGAAGAAAAAAATCCAACAAAATTCACAAATATGCCCTCTACCAAATAGGTAATGATGGATTAAAACAGGTGTTAAAAGGTTGAACAAAATGCTCGGTGGAAAATCAAGTCTGTGAGAAACAGTTTTCAACCTTCTTTTAAATCTTTCTTTTTTTTGTATAGATCTTTTATATCTATGTACAGTGGAAGTGTTTCTAAATAATATCGTTTTTTTGGTATTATACATTTATTTTTATTAGTACTTATTTTCTGGAAAAAAAAATAAATAAATAAAAATTACTCCATCAAAACTTTCTTAAATCTATTTTTAGAGTTAGAAGATAATAAAAAGTCCATCACTCCATGTAAATGATTTTTTTTAAATACATTCTAGCATTAATAATTTTAAATTGTTTATAAAAAGCCCTGCTCCTTTTAAAGTCAGCTTAAAAATGCCAATTGCCAACACCACCTTTGTTTTATTTTTTAAGACTTCATTCATTTGTAAATAATTTTACACTAACATTTTCCTATATTGGAATTTTATCTTTTCTACGTCAACGTTGAAATGTTAAAATAATATGCAATTATAATATGAGTACTCATCACTAATTATAAAACTATACGCAGCAGTGGTTGGACTGCCATGAACCGAACCCCTGAACTATATCAAAAGGTGGGACGCCTTCGCCTTCCATATTTAATTGTATCGATAAACCAACAAATGGCGAAGTTTCTCGAGTTGTAGGACTGCTTTGGGCATCTTTGTTACCAGGCAGGGTCTGCTTAAGGTCCAATGTCTCAAGTAGATGCTTGGGATTAGGGCTGGTAACGAGCCGAGCCGAGCCGAGCTTAGCTTTGAACATTTCGAGCTAGGCTTGTTAATTTATGAAAGGAGCCTGAGCCCAGCCGACTAACGAGCCTTGAAATCGTTTCTCTGCTCTCTCGGCCGATTTAAAAAAAAAAAAAGTTTGAGCCTCATTAGGCCTGCTTTTCCATGAACGAGCTCGAGCTTAACCTCGGCCAAGCCTCCCAATCCTCTCGACTCTATACAAAGCCTTGTATCAGAATCACCTCACCAACCATACTTCTTTTAACTTTTCAGAATCAATCCGATAACAAATACATCAATTGCTTAAATAATTTTCTACGATGAGCTTTACCTTTACTGATTTAGCAATTGATGCTAAAGTTGTTAAAACCACTCCTTCAACATTTGTTTCCCTTTCTCATTACGCTAATTCCAATTAACGAAACAGTCACAGAACTAAAAATTACGAACACTAAACAGTTAGGAATTGCACTTTGGGAAATTCTTCCAAAGGAGGTCCGTATGTCCAACAATTTCAGTAGTTTGAAATTAAACTACCCACCTTTACCATGCCTACATCGAAACTGAAGAACGATCCGACACAAGCAGGTAAGTCCTGGATCAGACACTTCTAAAATCTCTTCTGGATGGATAGGCGCCGAATGTTCTCAGTCAAGTTTATCGCTGCTCCTCCCTCCTCCTCCCTCCTCCCAGAAACAGTACAAAAGTTCTCCCAGCCTCTTGTGAGATTGAGAGAATCATCATCATCATCAGCAGCATTGAGACTATGAGCTCCCACACTTTCAGGCAATCCATCAAAATCCTATCATTAAAGTGGGTGGGAAGTAGGTCTCCTTTTCTGCAATCTCAACACAATAAATAAAGGAGAATATATGGATATTCAATCACCCAAGTTTTAAAAATTAACATTGGACTGAGTCTTAAAAATAAATAAATGCTAGAAGGTAGTCCTGAAAGAGTCCAACTAGGAGTCTATGCCAGCTGTATGTAAATAATATGGAAAAGAAGCATCAAATCCAATTCTAGAAACCATTGTTAATGCATTGGAACCAGGTTTTTCTTTTTTGGTAATGCTTCTTCAAAACATGAATTTATTAAACTTTCTGTCATTTGCATGCAACAGACGGAAGGAAAGGAGAAGCTGAAATTTCCAAGTTTTCTCTACACTTAAACCACTAACAACTAACTGATTCGCATTGAGGTTTGTAGTAAGAAATAAGGATTTCTATCGATGAATGGCCCTTACCAGTACCACCAATTCTATTATTAGATTTAATAACCAAAACTCAATCAATGCTACCTGTTGATATTAGAAGTACTTATATCATGTCAATAGCGGTCTGATTCATCAGTGTTGAAATTGTCAATTTGATGATGCCAAACACAAGAACTCCTCTAGGAAGTCACCCAGTACTCTAGTTTAACTATAGAGTTCTAATATGATGTGCACCCAATTTGGTGATGATCCACACTTAGTTAATGTGCATTTTAAGGAATCTATCATGTAAGAAAACAGACTGTGATTCTTGTATTCAATACCCATAGGTCATTAAAGATCTTCCACCAGCCGGCCCTGTTTATACGGTCTTTAACATTATAACAATCATACAAAGATGTGTTATATAGTTTCCTAGAAAAAGGCAGCAATGCAAGTAAAGAAATGGCAATCAACAAAAATACCTATCGAGGAATCTAGAAAAGATGATTTCCTGCTGTTCTATACTGACCAGCTTCTTGCTCCCAAGTGTTCAACTGCCTTCCAAAACCTCCAACACTCCCTGTTTATATGAATGAATACACGGAATATGTTGAACCGAACTGCGCAATGGACCTCCATTTCTCCTCAGCCTGGTCACAAATGGATCAGGCATATCGTAGAGCACAAGCATTTGGAGGTGAATGAGATTGTCAATTCCTCTAGGGATGTCCACCAGCTTGCTGCATTGGCCTATGATTAGCTTTTGTAGGCAAGGCAATGTGCATTCTTCCATTACAATGGAGCTTAGCTGCTCCAATTGCTGAAGGTCTAATATCTTAAGCTGCGGAAATTTCCCAGACTTGAACTCCAACTGGGTTCCAGAGTATGCATCAAGCAACTGCAACTCCACCAGATGTGGGAGGTTTTGAAGAGCTGGAATCAGGTTTTCTGCGAGTGAAGACCATTTTAGGCCTATTTTCATCAGACCATATAGAGAAGATATCCAACTAGGAAACTTTTGCAAGGTCCCTTTGAGGTACAATCGTTGAAGAAAGGCCGGTGGATTATAGGTCATTGCATCAAGCTCCAGAGGAACATCCATACTAAGAGATGTCACACTCAAAGAATGCAGATTTGGCATCTTCCCAATTGAGTGGCACAAGTTGGCCCCATCTTCTTTTGCTAGTTCTACAACCCCCAGCTTCCTCAACTGCGTAAGATTGCCGAGCCCTTGTATCATTCTCAGATGCCTACTCATTCTGTGCTGCACACTTGCCTTTACAAATGATAGCGTTTGTAGGTTCTTCAATTCACTGATCCTCATTGGTGCCTTGAACCCCTGAACTATATCAAAAGGTGGGACGCCTTCCATATAATTGTATCGATAAACCAACAAATGGCGAAGTTTCTCGAGTTGTAGGACTGCTTTGGGCACCCTTGTTACCAGGGTCTGCTTAAGATCCAAAGTCTCAAGCTGACGAAGATGACTCAAGGAACTCGGAATGCTCTTTATATTTGTCTTCCTCAAGCTCAAGTACCTTAACAGGAGAAGTAATTTTGTAATTGCACTCGGAAATTCTTCCAAAGGAGTGCCCTGTATGTCCAATACATTCAGTAGTTTGAAATCGGAATCGATCTTTATCTTGGCAATACCGAAACTGAAGAAGGATCGGACACGGGGTAAGGGCTGAGACACTTCAAAATCTTGCTTCTGGATGGATAGGCGCCGGGTGTTCCGGGTTAAGTTTCTCGGTGCTCCTCCTGTACAAACAGTACAAAAGTTCTCCTCATGTGCGATTGAAATAATCATCATCAGCATGAGACTATGAACTCCCACACTTTTAGGCAATCCATCAAAATCCAATTCATTTGCCTTTATCAGATTCCTGTCAATCAGCTCCTCCAGGTACTCTTCTCCTACCTCTTCAAGCGTCTTGCTTCTTTTCTCTATCACAAACCCTTCAGCTATCCATAGCCGAACCAGTCTTCTTCGCTTAACCGGATAATTCTCAGGAAAGATGCTCATGTACAAGAAACAATACTTGAGATGGTAAGGTAAATCCTTGTAACTCGCAGACAACACTTTTACAATATGTGAAAGCTCACCATTGCTTTCCAATTCACACTCAAGACTATCATGAAATATTTTCCACTGATTTCTTGTTGGAGACTTATTGGACAAAAATCTACCGATTTCTCGATAATCCTAGTGGCAATCCATCACATTTCTGTATGATGGATTTAAGACTTCCTCCAAGCCGTGGAAGGGCATCTGCCAGTTCCTGAGAGCTTTCAGATAGAAAAAGCTGCGCAGCCCTTTCAGTGACAGAGGCAATGAATCTTGTGGATAACAATAGAATCACCATCTCTGCAAGAATTAGCTATATCGCCTCTCCTTGTAGTGATGATTATTCTACTGTTCCTACCATCTGGCAAGGCAAGTTTAACATACTCCCACACTTCTTTCACCCACAAGTCATCAAGAACAATAACATACCGTTTGGCGAGGAGAAGTGCTTCTTGGAGTTTATGAGTCAGAGAAACCACGTCGTCTCGCTGGGTGATCGGACAACCGAATTTCTCAACCAACAGAGTCAAGATATCAAGTGTGGTTTTGGACTTTGAAGCAGTGATCCAGACATGGCAATCAAAGTGCTCCTTCACCCTCTCATAGAGGCTGCGGACAAGAGTCGTCTTCCCCGATCCAGCCATACCCACCACAAACATAACCTCAGCCCTCTGTTTTTCTTCCGAGGCCCAAGAAGTCAGCTTTTCTGTAGGCTCCTCAAACCCTACGGGATCCACGTTGTTGCCGTTGAACGGAGGAGTTACTATGACAGGATGGTCGGTGCTGCTGAAGGTCATGTGGAATACCAGTTCTTGTCCGCTCAATTCTGCTGAGACTCCCCTCAATATCACGGTATCGTTGTCGATGGGATGAAGACTTAGAAAGTAGCGCCACATGGATGGAGCTTGAACAGGTCGAGAACATCTTCCATGGCATAAGCTTGATCCCGGACATATTGAATCCAGAAGGTCAATTGGTGATCAGGATCTTTCTTTGAGGCAAAGTCTCTTAGTAGGGATTCAATGATCTGCAGCTCAATTCCCAGATCGTGGAGTGCCCTATTGATCTCTGGGTCCATTTTCTTCTCTCTTTATCCGCCTCGAAGGTAGCCGCACCGATTCCGATACCTGAAACGATATACACATAAACTCGGTACTGAATCGGAAAATCTCGACAGTGAATGAGAAAATCTCAGAGGAGTTAACTCGATCAAAGGAAAAACAGGATTTCACGTACTCACGATATTTTCTTTAACATCGCAACAACAAAATAAAAAAATTTCAGAGCAATCAGAGATTCTTCTTCAAAAGAAGAGAAAATAAAAAAAAAAATTTCTGACCTTGTGACTGAGTTCTCTAACCATACGCAGTTTCCCAACAGTGAATCAAAAATATTTCCTGGTGACACAACTCATGGTGATTGGGTTGTGCGTGAGGATGAAGCAAAAGGGAAGGGGAAGGGGAAGTGAGAAAGGAGGGGAAGGGAAGGAGAAGGGGAAGAGGAAGATAAAGCGAGAAAGTGGGGACGGGTAGGTTATTTTGATAAATTTGTATGATTATATAATTCATAAATTATTTGTAATTATAATATTTATTAAAAAATATAAATTATGTTTAGTCATTATATCAAAAATATTATTAAATTTAAAATAATTTAATTTTTTACCTCCAATTTACCTTTAATTAATTTATTTTCAAAAAAGGTACTAATTTAATTTTGTAATATTCTTAATAACATATTTTATTGAATAATTTATCTTTTGATAACAAAAATATCATGTTTCTTTGAAATAATTAAGAGATATATTTAAAGATAAACTCATTTTTTATTTTCAAAAGATAAACTCCTGTTTTAAAAGTAATATCTAAATAAATACAAAAATATTTTTTAAATATCAAATGGTAAAATAATTTATATGTTTACAAATATTATTATTGATATTAATTTATTTTGATAAGTATAATTTTTTCTATATGGTAGGATTAATTTTATAATACACATATTTATCAATTTAACTATTTAAATAGAATTAACTATAAGTATGGGTGACAATTTTCTCCGAACCCAATGAAGAACCCCTGATCCAAATAAAAAAGGGTATAAAAAAATATTTTAGATCCAATTTAATATTCAGATAATCGGGTTTGGAGACGGGGTCCCCAAAGATATCCTATTCGTCCCCAACCTCGAGCATTCTATTAAATATATAATATGCGAATATAATAAATATTACTATATTAAAGCCCTAAAGTTAAAACCTGATTTTAACCTTTTCTTTTGCTCATTTTTCGCGATCACAATAATTCTATTACTATTATACTGATAAATTATTTTAATATTTATGATTTTTAAAATAATTCATTTCACAAATTCATTTTAATATTTTAATCATTTTATTTTACGATCGAATCTATTACGCGATCGATACACCGATTTCAACTACGACACAATATCAACCTTTCCTTTCTTATGTCTCTTCACGGGGTTCTGCATAACCTAAAAGTTTTTCTTAGGAAACCTGATTAAATCCACTCGAACCCGACCGGTCGCTCAATACAATCGCTTTTTTTTTTAGTTTTTTTTTTTCTACACTTCTAGATTCCAAAAACCTAAAAGGAAAATGATTTCATTTTGATTATATTAAAAAATCCAAATATAATTTAAATTAATTTCAAATTTTATATATTTAAATTATAATAAAAATAAAAATAAATAAATTTAAATAAACATATATAATTAATTTATTAAATTTAAAAAATATTTTTATTTTTTTTCAAACTTTGTTTCTTCCATTTTTCCTTTACTTTTTCCTACCTTTTGATCCTAAATTATAATATTAGGAAAATCAATTGAAAATTCCATGTGAACCCTTTGACAATGTCTTCCCTGACGTATAAAATAAAACAATTCCATTTACTTTGAAAATTTTCATTTGTCACATTTTAGAAAAATTTTGGATTTTTATTGAAAAAGTTCAAGCTATATAAATTAGAATTCTTAGTTATTAGAACAAAAATATTTTGATATATTTTTTTTATAAATTCAACTTCAAAAAATAATAAAAATTCAGATCTATCAATTAAAAACTTTGAGTTTATATAACCTTCAGCTTATTTTATCATTTCTTAAAGAGTAATTCTATTTACACCCCTTTAATATCTCTACGCACCCCATTATTAATTACACCCCAAAATAAACTCTTTACACCCCCTTCCTTTAAACAACATTCCCATCCTACCTCCTATACACCCCATAACTCCAAATTTCTCCATCCTGGCTTTGCTCTAAACCCATCCCTCCCGCTTTTACCTAAAAACCATCCGAGAACCCCAACCGAGATTCAACAAGAACCCAAATTTCCAAATTCTCCATCCTCCGCACCAACCCCATCCTCCTTTGTTACCCAAAACCCATCCGACAACCCCCAAACTGACTGATAAAAATACTGGCAAGCTTTGCTTTTCATTGTTTATTCTCAGATTTTCACCGTTAAATATCAAGAAATACGGGGGCAAGTTTTGCATTTTTTTTTTTTTGAAATTTCGCTCGTTTTGGTTTCCCGATTCTATGTTACCTGGATTCTCAAACTGGTCAGCTTCTACTCCGGATTTCATTGAATCCTAAGTGGAGATCTTATTTTCTGACGATGATGTCCAAGAAAATGATTTCAAACTGGATTTCGTGATGTCCTGGAGAAATCATGTAATCCGTATTTCATGATGTCCTGATGAAGATTTTATCCCGATTCCATGATGTCCGCACATGATATCCGAAATTTCACTTCCAACCGATTTCCCTCATGATGTCCTGCTACTAGCGTAGTCGGGAGCTGCATTTACACCGCATTTTGAGTTTTCATCTCTTATGCTCGCTCTAATCAGACGCCCTACATAGCCGCACCTTCACCGGCAAGCATACAAAATATTATTCTCTTTCTTTTATTGTATTGTCCTCATATTTTCCAATTAATGAGACAATGATTGTATATGTCTATAATTTTGAAATCGCTGAGTGCTAATCACATTCGCATCCCATTCCCACCGCATTCGCCATAAATGGGGCTGAACCCTGGAGTCAAATAAATTGGTAAATTGCGAGCTTCCAAAAATTCACCCGCCACTACAATTGGGAGTGAGTTCTTTCCGTTTACATATTGCAAGAATGTGGGACTTGTTTCTATCAGGAGGCAAAACAATTCATTTTCAAGTGACTTTAGATGTGGCTTTCCACAACCAATGACCTACGGTGCGTGAGGCACTACCTTCACCTAACGGGTATGGCCATATTGTTAGTGAATGATTTGAATTACTAAAGAAGGGGTCAGAGTACAACGTGGGAGCCGGCTGTGGTCTTCTTGGTCAAGTTAGAATGCTGAATTAATAAAGGGTCAGACGTGATCCCGATATCCGCCACTACCTTTGCATTACCGCTTAGGGCTTCAGATTTAAACTTCCGCTTTGGCCCGAGGAAGTGGCATTACGCGAAACAAAATTATTTCGGGTGGTTTTGTTCTTTTCCCAAATTAAGAACACAAATCTTCATGATTGGCTCATACAAGTGATTTCAAAAAATTTATGATTATATAATTTAAGATTATGAATATGAGTATTTAAAAATAATGATTATGCGTATGATTATTTTAATTTTAGCTATCAATGTTTATTTTCTTGAAATAGATATGCTACCACGCACTCGAGGAGGATATACATCTAGTGCACCGCAGACTAATCTACTAGGATCGAGCGTAGACGACGAGTGCAATTGGAGAGAGGTTGAGCTAGTGTACAGACGAGATCCCGCTGAGCATCCTCAAGCATGATAGGATGAGACTGAGGAGGTAATCGAGGTGCTCCCCGGAGGACCTATCGATAGATGTATATTAAGTGAGTTTTCACAAACATGTTGAAGAGAAGATATGGTTGGGAGAGGTAAACAATCATTATCCAAAGTTGTATATATATATATATATATATATATATATATATATATATATATATATATATATATATATATATATATATATATATATATATATATATATATATATATTTTATGTTAATTTTAGTTACGTAACTTGGATTGTACTCTATTCGTATTTATATTTGTAGGATCGTGCACCATTGAAATTGGTAAATCATGGTGCAAAGTCATAGCTGTGGGAGCTTGATGCAGAGGTCTCAGATTTCGAGACTCCAGGCAACGATCTCGGGCTTTGCACCGTTGATTAGGTTGCAACATTCAGCCGCAAGTAGACCGATGTTGGGTAAGATTTGTGAGCGTGGCAACCGAGACCACGACTTTCTCATCTTCCGTTTGGTGAGATGACCACGCCTAGACGACGCCGCATCCATTTTAGTACACATACCTATTAACGGATAGATGTATTATCATTCTCACAAACGTCGTGGATGATGCCAATGCTTTATTGGTCGAGGTTGTTAAGCACCACCGACGCCGAGGCATCGAGAGACTCCGAAAGGTCGCTCTCCTTCGCCGCCACCTATCGTGGGTCGAGGAGAATTTTTCGACTATCACTTTACGTCTAATCTCGATGATGATATCGAAGTCGGTTACTCGAAAGCCTTCTTGCTCCATCTGGTTGGCTGCACTCTATTTGGCCGATAAGAGCGCACCAAAGGTCTGAGCAGTGTACCGGAGCTATTTCTGACCCCGCCATGGTTGGTAGCCATGCTCGGGTGTAGTTGTTTGGCATTTCTGTACAGGCAACCTAATTACCGCGACTGTTTGAGGTGGTGCGGCGCTTAGGTGGCTACCCGACCCTTTGTAGGTACGATTGTCGACACTTTTCGATAATATTTAGATAATTTTCAATTATCGAATATATTGATATTAATCGCCTCGATTTATTATGTAGGTCCGATTTGGAGTGAGCACTTTCCGATGTTTTCTTCTCCGGATTTGTCGTACATCAAGTCACGACCACGTGCACGACGTTGGAGGCCGCACGTGATTCCCGGGAGTAGTTTGTAGTCGGGCCGGAGCGATCAGATCGATTGCGTAGTTCGATATCTCATTGGATCATACGTGATCATCGAAATGGTGCACCCCTTTCCCGGAGCATGCATGGTTTTCTCGATGCATAGCGCGGATCAAGTTGTTGAGCCATATCATCTCGGAGCGTCTTACGCCAATTCGGGTATATATTCCAGACCATTCCTCCGCGGCTTCGCACCTCCACGACCGACCGAGTACGTTACCGGATCGCGACGGGAGAGATGGGATGCATCACGCATCGGATCGACGTAGTCGAGGTCGACGATGCCGCACTCGTGCCCGTGAGAGAGTGTAGCGTAGCATATGACTTGGTATGATCGCATATCGCACGCATCGCTCAACCTCCACACCGAGATCGCCTACGACGATGCACGATCTTCGCCCTCACATACCGCATCTACCGATAGTGTAAGTTAAATTTGAACTGCTTCGACCTAGTAATCTAAATTGTACATAATATTTACTTAACTTTTTTATTATATTACTAATATTAAGTTCACATATTATTTATGTAGCGTAATGCGAGAGCATTGAGTTTATTAAGGCATGTGATATCTGGTGGAAGACAGCAGAGTGGCGATTATTTTTTGGCAGACCGACGAGGCTGCGATAAAGATACTTGCCGGGTCGATGAGACTTCAAGATCTCACAAAGACTCCATCACCCGGCTTCCAAAGATCTCATAGCACACCATCACCGCTACGATCCATTTTTTTAGCCTCCCACTTTTGTCTATCCTCCACTAAAGATCGCTGATCTCCACCAAAGATCGATGATCCTCCACCACTGAGAAAGTTTCTCCTCCTCCAAAGGATGCTTGCTCCTCCAAATTTCGCAGCGGATCCTTCAAAGACTAGTGACCGGATTCTAATGCATCTACTACTGTTTATGTTCGTTCGAAGAGGAAAAATAAGACTTAGTTTTATGTTTATGTATTAGTTGTTAGACTTTAATGTTTAAAATAGAATTTGATTAATTTTATTGTATTATATTAGTTGTTACATTAAATTACATCATTAAAAGTAATTAATTTAAATTAAATTAAATACAAATAAGGAATAATTACAATATAAACCATCCGGCCTCGTTTGTAGATACATCATGTTTCATCTAAATCAATTGTCTTGTGTCGCTACATCGAAGTTCGTCCCTAATAATGATCTAAAAGCCTCAATCCGAGGTACTAAGTGACTTCCCATCCTCGAGCGCACCGTATCGGTAATTACGCCGCTTGCATGCAATTGGAGGTATTGGCAGATGTCGAATCCATGAAGACCTAAAATAAAGATCGCCCTTGTCAAAACAAAATTAAAAACATTAAATAATGACTAATGTAATATAATTTAACAAACCCGACGAAATGACAATCCCCTAACAAATCCAAGTGCAATCGCTTGTGGTGAAGTGGTGCGTGATACGTATCTAAGTGGTAGATATGTTAGGCATTGTCTAATTGATAAATGGACTAACACAATATTGTACCGTGAGGCTATCAAATGACCCATGTCAGGTAAAGTCATCCATCTATCATATGGAGCAAAAGAGTCAAGACATGATAATGAATAAATCAACTCAGCAACACGGTCAATTGATCCATACAATTGAACATACTCATCATGAAAAGTTTGAAGCTCATGTGTCAAATCTTGTCGAACCGTTCCCCATCCGTCTTCCCCCATTCCTAGTAACCCAGCAATCGATCGATATCCACAATGACCATCTGCCTTAACATCCACGATGTTCACTATATGTTTACGTATTTGATGTGGAAAACATTTAATGTACTTCAATTTTTTTTCCTTTGGTACTTTCACGGAACATGCAAAGGTCAAAGAAGTACTTATCAGGCGTATCTAACAATTTCAACAAAGCAAGAGCTCATATAGAGATAAATTGATTTCCAATGACTCCGACGACCCTTCAGCTTCTTAACCTTCTCAAGTGGTGGAAACATAGATGTCGTTGCAGGATAAGCTAACTCTCTCAACTTCCTTTTTAATGCTATTTTACCTGCCTCATCACAATCAGCAAATTGTCTCAAAATACTATCAATCTCAGGAGTAATTGTCGCCACGACATTGTCGCTCACATAGTATCCAATCGCTCCAATGAGAATGCACGCACATCATCAGCGGAATCAGGCGAATCTCTTTGATAAGCTCTACAAGTCGGTGGCACAAGGCAACCCATATGAGGTCTGCTCACGCAACCACATATTCCTTCTCAATTTCAACTTCAGCCGCTTTTAAACTCCATCAATATCATATCGAGTGAAGCCTGCATACTTCATACCTCGCACTCTTTAAACATAGCATTATGGAATTGATGTTCAACAAATGTAAATACTTCTCTCAAATGAAGCTTTGATTCGGGAGGTCAACTCAATCGTGAGCATTTATTACATTCCAAGAACTCGAATCCCTCGAGACGAACCAAGATGTCTCTTCAACTTTGCATGTGCACTTCGAATTCTATAAAAATATAATACATATATTAGAATCATTTTTATAAAATGGATATTTGAAGAAAAACTATTAATGATTAACGATCTATTCGTTGTGACATTGCTCTAAATGTGCATTACTTTATCCGGGCCCAAGCCGCGACAAATCTTCCTTATAAGGAGTCAACCATGACTTCACATATTTACCGCTTCCAGGTAAGTATAGTAATCGCTTGTCAATGATCTTAAATTCTCTCGTACTGGCCCTCATTCGAAGAAACACAAGACACCTAAGCCGACATGAATGCCTCCCACTTCTCTTTTCGCTCAAACAACTTTTACAAGCCAGGCACATTTTTGATATATGTCACCCCAGATAGAAGATTTGTTGTGGTAGGAAATACTAACCGCACAACGTTCATTAAGGCCAACTCCCTATCAGTAACAATGACATTAGGTAATCGATCAACAAACATTAAACTTTGTAACTTCTCCATTGCCCAAGTGTAGTTGTCTACACGCTCGGCCTCCAAGTATACAAATGCCACAGAAAAAGTCAAATTTGTAGATGTCACACCTACAATCTCGAGAAGTGGAAGGCGATATCTATTGGTTTTATAAGTGCAATCCATAATTAGAACATCAAGAAAATGCATTCCAAATAAATCGAATAGAAGTAGGATGTGCCTAAAACAAGTCTCTCACACAATCGTTTCGACTCATCCTTCCTATGCCATTCAACATATTTACATTCATTCAGCCAAAATTAGTTGTTGCATTTGCGATCTACTACCGGGGTTTTAAGAGTCAATGTTTATGACGTGCATTGTAAATTGTCTTCATAGTGCTAACATTATACTATCATGATTTTTATAGACGTAGAATATTCCTCGTTTCACCAAGTTCTTCACATATTGACAATATAGTTTTCTCCCCATCCGATAATCGATCAACATATGAGCGAATTCTCTAATTGTTTAGCTGCTTGATGATTATGAAATCTACAAACAACTTTAACACTCCAATCATCATTACTAGTTAACTTCACACCGATTATCTTAAATGGACAATCACATTTTTTCGCTCCAAAGGCTCTTCGATTCAAGGCTTTTCTACATTCGACTTATTCTTTGCATGCCTATATGTTCCACCACGCCATGCAAGGCTAACTCTAGCTTTTCGACCATCTCCTTTATCCGATCTTTTATCACAATAACAAACTGCTCTTTTTCCCACATTCCGAGCCCATTCAATCAGCATCCCGATTTGGCAAATATCCGGATAATAACAATTTATTAATTTCGATATATCTAAAACAAATTACTCTAACTTTAAAGTATTAAAATTACCTTCATTACTACTAAATGCATCATCGCAATCAACTAATTGTCAGAAGGTCAGCATTGGAGGATCGAAATCATCCGCAAAAATAAAATGCACAATACAACAAATAATGTCCAATTAAAAACTGATATGCTTTACATGCTCCCGGTATGCTACGCCATAAATCATGTGCTAGTGGGCTTCTTTGTGCTAATGGGCTTGTTGCAAGGATAACCCAACGCTTTTATTGCCAACTCTGATATTTCTAATGGGTAGGAAGAGGGCCACATGAGTAAAAGAGTTTAATCAACAGGATGTAGAAAGGATTAAACAGCTAAAAGATTTAGTAAAACAAGTTCCAAGACTTTTAATTCCTTTAAACACAGATAGGATTAGAAACAGGTTTAGAACCCATAACAAAGAAATGATTTTACCTTAGAACAATTAGAAAAGCAATGTACAACATAAATTCCAAGCAAAAACTGAAAGCAGAAAACTAATTATGCCTTTGTAAGAACATATTTATTGAACCTTACCGATTTATAAACTGGAAACATCATATTCTTCTCGATTTTCAAATCCTAAGCTAACTAGAAAATCCGATTTCCAAATTCGGTTATGTCTTCTTTTAATGGATATCACAAACTGCTTTAATCTAATCCGATTTTGATATCCGGATTGTTTATAACCGATTTGTTAAATCCCAAGGAGAAGATACCCGATTTCAATATCCGACATCATGATATCCGGATTTTCGAATCCATTGCAACCATTCTCGCGAAAATAACGAACCTCGAATGTTATCCCCGGCCTTCCTTCTCCAGACCGCTGTAAAGCCTCACAAGAATGCCATATTCTCACTATTTTTAACCTTTTTCTATTCTCACACAAACGAAGCCGCAGGAAGAAGGAGTCAAAAGCGTTGTGAGAGATAAAAGAAGAAGAAGAAGAAGAAACAAATAGATAAATGTAGCTTAGCGGTAAATTCTCAGATTTTACTGCTTTGAGATTTTTTTTAACGGGGGCGTGGTAGAGAATATGTATGTAAATAGAATTTCTCTTTCTTAAAAACTATTGCATTGACATTGGTTGTGCTTGATTTGACGTAATTCCAAGTGGAGGCTTTGCATTCATCAATTTCATATGGGTCATATCAATATTTTAAAAACCCGATTGAACCGTAAAAAGAATAAAGGAGAATATTCTGTATTCAATCACCCAAAGGGTAAAATCAACACCGGCCGGTCTTCCCTTGTAAGCAAGGCCTTAGAACCGCTTAAAAGCCGGTTTTAAGTTTTAACAAATATTTTAAATATTATTAAAAGCCTGATCGGAAAATTGATCAATGAGCTTTTCGATCCAGGTTTAATTCAATTTGATCATTGGTTCAGCCTTTATTCATGAATTGATAATTTTTTCGATTCAATCATCGATTCGAGACTTTTATCCTTCGCAAAAAAAGGTAGATTCATTTTATTTGTACCCTTAATATCCCTTACACGTACATATATATATAAATAATAATTTTTTGAAAGTTCTCAGATAGAACCCTTACCTCAAAGCCGAAAGATCAAAGTTTTGAAAGAGCTCTAATCCGCAATTTCACCTCAATGAAACATTTCATAGAGAAATTTGTCTTCAAACCCTAGATCCGGAAGTCGCACGCCTCTGAATTTGCACCTCGCCAAAAGAGAATTCAAAGCATTTAATAAATGATTTCTTCTCTTATTCCACTTATATTAGGTATCAGGCTTAGGAAAAATTACCTTTACCCCTCTTTCATTAAATTAATTAATTAATTACTAATTGAATTACCATTATTATTTTCTATAACGCCCTTTCATATTAAAGTAATTAATTAATTATTACCACATATTTACAACGTTCTTCATTAAAGCAATTAATTAATTACTAATTGAATTATCATTATTATTTTCATAACGCCTAATTGAATTACTTCATTTCCATAACGCCTGTAATTCAATTATCATTATTATTTCATATAAACTCTATACAAATCTATTATTATTATTTTGCGTGAATCCTTATACCCTATACAAATTCCTCATCATTATTATTTTCCCTAACTTATACCTACAAATTCCGGGTGTTACATTCTCCTCCTTTATAAAAAGTTTAGTACTCAAACTGACTTTCTTACTAGAGTCTTGAAATAATCGAGGATGCTTTTCTTTCATCTCTTCTTCTAATCAAGTGGCCCTCTCTGGGATACTATGATTCCTCCATAGGACTTTTACCAACTTGACAACAGCATGTCGTAGAACCTTATTCATCACATCCACAATTTGAATAGACACCTCTTCATAGGTCAAGTCCTCATAAATCTAAATAGGCTCCAACTCCACAACATGAGAAGCATCGAAAACATATTTCCTCAAGGTCGAAATATAAAACACATTATGAATCTTAGATAGGTATGAGGGCAAGGCTACTTTATATGGTAAGGTACCTACACTCTCTAATATTTCAAACAGGCCCATAAATCAAGGACATAGTTTTCCTTTTCTCAATAGATTTTTCAAACTTCCAAATATCTCAATTTAACTCAATAAGCAAATTTTAAGGTAACATGATCACTAAATTCAAATACCGAATATTGCTTGGGATTATCAACATAACACTTGTATGTACCTTAATTTTCTTCCAAATTCTCTTCAATTAGGACTATCCTTTAGTAGTCAATTACACAAGTTCATGTGTTAATTATTTATTTATTTTTCTCCAATATGATCATAACACATAGGGGATCATAAACTTCTACCATAAACCTTTTTGAAGATATAATCTCATTGCTAGCTTAAAACTATTATACAAGAAAATTTAACCAAAGGTAATAACTCATTCTGATTACTTTTCAAGTCTAAAACAAGATATCTCAAATAGTTATCATTTGAACAGTTGTCAATAAGTTTGAGGTGAACAAAAATAATATAATTGATAAGAATATCAAATTGGGAAAGTTTTAAGAATAAATAAGTAATGATGGTAGTTTCAAGACTCTGGTAAGTCAAGTTTAGAGGACTAAACTTTTATAAAGGATGGGAGAATGTAACACCCAGGAATTTGTATAGGTATAAGTTAGAGAAAATAATAATGATAGGAATTTGTATAGGTATAAGTTACGGAAAATAATAATGACAGGAATTTGTATAGGTATAAATTAAGGAAAATAATAATGACATGAAAGAGGTATAAATTGGAAATAAAATAGGTATAATGACATGAAAGAGGTATAATGACAAATCATAATAGGTATCAATTAATTTAATAACATGAAAGAGGTATAAATTGGAAAATAAAATAGGTATAGTGACATGAAAGAGGTATAATGACAAATCATAATAGATATCAATTAATTTAATGACATGAAAGAGGTATAATGACAAATCATAATAGGTATAAATTAATGAAAGAGGGTAAAAAGGTAACTTCAATAGATACCTCAAGTATAAATTGAGTAAGAAAAGAAAATCATTTCAATTTCTTGAATTTCTCCCAGCTGGCAGAATTCTGAGGACGACGCTTGGTATCTATGGTTCTGAAGAAATTCTTATGTAAGATCTTCTCATTTTATTTTTCTAGATTTCTTTGATGTAGATTCTTTAATCTTCTTCGCCTTAGATCAACCCCGAAGAAGTCGCATTTAGATTTCACCTGCTCCTTAAAAAAAAAAATAAAAAAAAATAAGAATTGGTGGTGTCATATTGAATTACTTTGAGTATGAGAATGAAAAAGTATTGAAGGATAATTTTTTAAAGAAAATAATGATAAACAAATAGGATAAATTTGAAAAGGTCAATTCTCGTATAAATATTTGTATTTGATAAAGATTTAAAGATATAATGTATTTGGCAAGTAAATATTTTATTAAGGGATCGAGATTTTATTAGATAAGGAATATGATTGTAATAATTATTTAAAGAATTATGTGAAATAAGATCCTAAGAATACCATTTGTTGTCATATGATAATTGTTAGGTAAAAAGGCTAGACGAGTATTGTGTAATAATATAATTTGTAAAATAGTATTAATATTATTTCTTTCTAGTAAAAGATTTAGTTCGGATTAAGATAATAAAAATAAATAAATTATTAAAATAAGACTTGAAAGAATATGAGTTTTATAAAATTTGTAAACTACCTAATTCAAATAGTGTTTGAGGTGAACAAAAATAATAAAATTGTTAAGAATATCAAATTAGAAAGTTTTAAGAATAAATAAGTAATGATGATAGTCTTCCTTATTATTTTAGAAAAAATATTTCAATATTGAGGTGAAATTCTTCTGATTAGCTCTTCAAAGCTTTTGAGTACTCATTTGAGGTAAGAGATTCTAATACACTTTTGAAAATTATTATTTTTATATATATGTACAGTAAGGGATAATGTTGATTTAAAAAAAAAGGAAAATTGTTTGTTTTACTCATTTGAGGATGAAAATTGTTTTAACCGAATTATATATAATCTTGGTTTATGAAAAGTTTTACTTGTTTTGCTTATTTGATTATCCATGGATCAAAAAAGTAGTTTTGTATGATTGTACTTGAGATTTGTTTTCTTTACGAAAGAAAAATGTGGAGATATGATGTTTTGTAATTTGAACTTTTGAACAAAATATTTGACTCGTTAGTTCTACCACAATGGGAATATTAGTTGACACTATTCATTCTTTGTCAACGGGATATATTAGTTGACCTTACATTTTCTTGTGGAATGGACTGATTCAACCCCAAATTTCTGCGGCTGCTAGGAGGCACAAGACTAAGAGACGGTCTGGCCCACTTGTGCGCTGAAACAATTTCATGGCTTAGCCACCCATTTGAAAGTCCCACACAACTCGGCACCATTTGATATTTGATGACCGCAGAAAAATATATTCAAATATATTTCATTTCTCGGATTGATACGAAAAGTTATTAATTGAAATTTGATATGAAATTGTTTGACTACATTTGATATGAAACCGATTTGAAATGGATGTGAGAATGTTTTCAAGTATATTTGTTAATGCTCCAACTTATTTTTTGAATCAAAAGTTTTGATGAAAACATATCTATTTGTTATATGATTGAAAAATTTTTGATCCATGAAACTCGTATTAGTATTTCTTATTGAGCTTTTAGCCTACTCCCATTCGTTGGACATATTTTTCGTGTACTTTTACTCACAAGAGCGATGGCTGTGTCGTGGATTCGCCATCATTAGGGATTTGATTAGAACTTTATGTTGGATCATGCTGAACTCATAAGTTCATGTTTATGCTGAATGTTACTTTGGAAAGTTAATTGAGAAAGTCACTTGATGAACATTCTTTATATTAGTACAAAGTTGGATTTGAGAGATCTCAAATATTGTTATATTCTAAACAACTTTATATGACATGCATAATTGAGATTTGAATATTTAGAAGTAATTTTATCGGCATGAAATTTTGAATTTGGAGAATTTATGAATTTAGAAGGTTGCATTTACTCCGAATATGTGATTGGTAATTGCACAAAATCCATACAAGAAAGGTTAGTGTCGTGCTTTCACACTTCTCGTAAACCTTCAGCCGGCTCAGGTATGAATTGACAGTCATGCCCCTAAGGTGGGTTTCGGGGCGTGACAGAGTGGTATCAAAGCTATAGGTTTATGATCTTAATGAGAACTTGTTTAAGTTTGTCTATGGGGATAGCTGAGGACGCAGGTTAGTTGATAGTTCATATCCGTTTGTGTATTCTGCATTCTTTACAAATATATGTTAGATAATTGATTTTTGGTGACTAGTTAAAGTTCACTACACTCTTTGCCTTTGTTTTGTTTGTTGGTTTAGTGAATATACTTTTATCAATATGAATTATGATTTGAATTGTCACTTCTATGGACATGTCATTTTGACAATATGGTGGTTTGAAGTTATTTTATGAGATTGGTAAGAAGAATATTGAATTGACTTAATACTCCTTAAACATTAAGGTTTTTGTTTGATTTTGAGGATGAATTAAGGAGCTTACTACCTTTTATTTGTTGATTGTTTTGGGAAAATATTGTCTTTCCATATTTGAGTTTAGTTGAAGGGAAACATGTGGATAAATTGTTACGCATAAGCTAAGTCTTGCAATATAGTTATTTGCTTAGAAATGTTGTTAAGTCTTTTAAGTCAATGTTATGAGTGATGAAAACAATTTGAAATTTGAAAGGATCTGATATTGTTATTAAAGTTTGAAGTTTCTTGGGATTTGTTGAGTACTACAAATAAATTATTAAAAGATCTCTAAGATTATCTTATATTTTATAATTGTGTACGGCGATGCGATGCTCCTCTCCGATCTGGTGTAACACTGATCTAGCAATATGATGTAAGTCACACACCAATCCGGTGGTAGCCCCACGTGAGCGACTAGCTATATCAATCATGGCAGAGATCTAAAAGAACCAACTAAACAATTATAAATACATAATCTATTGATTCAAATTTGAAAACACTTTAGAAACACATGACTCTAACTTACCAAACCTGAATAGTACCGGCTATAGTATGGTACCTCATTTCATCCTTCCACTGAGTATTGTGTCATAAAACGTCGTGGTAATACGATGATACTCACCGCATATATGGATCATGGAAGTCCATAATACCCGCACCATAAGGGTGCTGATGACGCCCCACCCGCATCCCATAAGACAATGTATGGAGTATGATACGCCGCTTCAATCTCTCTCGAACTCGCTCACGTGCATCTGGGGGTGTCAAACGCGGTTGGTCGATTAAACGTTACGTTAAACGGGTAATGTGAAAACATGCAAACCACACTACCCATTTATTAAACGTGGTTAAACGGGCTGACCCAAGGACAATCCGAACCCGCGACCGCTTTAAGACCGTGGTCGGCTGTCCACTGTGTGTGTGTGTGTGTGTGTGTGTGTGTGTGGCGTTGAATTTTGACAAGCCTAGTCGCGACCATTGGTAAAACTAGTAGTAGGAAACAAAGAGCAACGTAAACGGGTTATAAACGCGTTAGCATGTTCCCAATCTCGAACACTCCACCGCTTACAAACGTGGTTAAACTACCGACCTGGCGACACCAACCCGCTTAGTCTCACCCAAACCCGCTTTAATCAACCGCTAATCGTGCCTACACCGCGTCGCGGTTGAATTTCGACAGCTCACAAGATTTACCATGTAGTCGCGTCATAAGAGTAAGATGGAGGTATCTCCTGGTGTAGTCCAAATTGGCACAAGACTCAAGCCCGACAATGCTACCTCAAATGCCCTAAACATATAAGCAGGATATCGCTCGCATCTCTTGGATCGATAAGTATATCCCAGAATGGGTCAACCAACTCTTCGACATATGGTTGCCATAAGACTTACACATTTACACTCTGGACGCCAATAACGCGGATGTGAATATGAATGAAATATTATAAACATATACTTATATATACCATTACCTCGATAAAGAGTCCTGTGCATCCAAAATGATCTCTGGGATAGAGAGAGTACAATTCCATGAGAGTTATGAACCCGTGTCAAAGGTACTTCCACCTACAACCTAATGGAAGAGTCGGGTTCGCCTGACCGCAAGCTCAATCTAATCCATCCTCGACAAATTTCAACTACGCTCCATCAACGACATCAGTGTCATCATCATGTAAGGCATGAGCGAGTGGAGGTGCTGGATATGCTGCTGGTCTGCCAAAATCGGGTCGCCCCACGTGAAGTCTCTCCCAATACCATAGCTAAATACAAAATAAACAAAAAATAAGCAAACTAATGATGTGTTGTGTATATGAATGTGTATGTAATAAAATAAAGTTATGGATACCCGCATTTGTAATACAAACTAATACCGCGGTTCACGATCCAAGCCTAGCTCCTAAGATATCCCCGATATAACTGTGCTAGTATTGTACCACCCCAACTATAAGCCGCAGTCTGCGTCAAATCTTGTAGCAATGGGAGAAAACACAATTGGACATGCACAACTATCAAAAAAAGACAATATAACTAATATTATTTAAAAATATAAAATAAAACGACAATATAATTTACAATAAAATTTTTTATACTCATATCACATCAAAAAAGATTGTTTACCTTTAAAAGATTTTAAAATGAGTTTGTATAGATTGAAAATATAGTTAATATTTCGAATTTTTCTATTCCTAACAAAAAATTTTAAATATTAAAAATAAGTTAATGGGAAGAAAAAACATATTGCCTTCAAGAAAAAAGCCCTTTGGCGTTTGTCACAGAATATGGAGTTTATCGCGACAAACTCTTGTTTTGGAGTTTATCGCGACATACTGTGGAGTTTGTCGCGACAAACCCACTTACCATAAAGCCATGTCCAACAAGGCTCAACATTTTAAAATTTCGAATTGCTATTGTCCCAAACAAGTTTCAGATATCGGTATTAAAATTAATTATATAATTACTAAATTAAAATGACAATAATTCTTTTAAAAAAAGATTAATATGAAAATTAATTTAAAAATAATAATATAAAATAAAATGACAATATAATTTAAAATAAATAATTTTTTAATAATTAATATCAAAATTTTGTTTTAATCCGAGATAAACTAATTTAAAATTATCCATTGAAAAAAATATAGTTTATATTATCTTATTAATTTAAATTATCCATAGAAAAAAAAATTTTTATTCAAATAAACAATTTTTGATATTTATACACTATTAAAAATTATTTATTTTAAATTATATTATCATTTTATTTATATTATTCTTCACTGTTTTTCATTTATCTTATTAATATTTTTTAAATATTATCTTATTTGATATTAAAACAACTAGTTTCATAAAACTATTGTTTTCTTTCCATATAATTTAAAATAAAATTATTTTAAATTATATTGACCTTTTATTTTATATTATTTTTTAAAGTTGATTTTCATATTTATCTTATTAATATTTTTTTTAAAGAATTATTGTCGCTTTAATTTTATTATTATAATAATAAATCTTTTTAAAATGTCTTGTTGAGAACAGCGACATTTGCTTTGTGTAAAATAATGAAACCCTTGTTCATAATAACTCAAGAATCTACCGAAAAAAATTCGATGTTCACTGTCGTGACACCACACTGCTCTGCGATAATTGAGTTGATCCTATAGCCCAAACGCACTGACGCAATAAATAAATCAAAACTATTTTTATAAATTTTTTTTTAAAAATAGTATTTTAATCCAAAACTAAAATATCTCTTCTACAACCTGTGTTCCATGCTTCTTTGTACCCTCTTTGTCTCTTTCTCAAGTTCAAAAGTGCTTAAAGATGCAACCACAGCCATAGGTGAGTCAGGTGACCAAGTAATACTAAACTATTGTTAAGAAAGATCATATTCATATGCCAGTTCTCAAATCATATGTCTTATCTTTTGCAGTAGCTACTGCTTAACATGCGTATTGGGAAATTCTTCATTTAAACAGTCCTGCGCTCGGCGCACCTCTTTACAATTTGAATATTTGAAAGTCCATAACGGAATTTTACTTTCATTGTTGACCTCCACGCGCACAGCGACTTATACCGCACGCACGTATGGCGCTACAAAACATGATATTCATATTAAAAACTAAATCTTACAAAGCTCTTGTTTTTATTATAGCTGATAAGCTTAACAACTAATAATTCTATTTCTTAAAATTAAAATTACCATATAATGGATCGAAAGTTGAAGTTTGAACTCATGAACTCCCACAAATCAAAAGTACTAACGAGTTACACTTGAATCCAACTCTAAGATTAGGATTTATCTTAATCCTCACCTATGATCAAGTTGGGGAAGGTCAGTCATGCGTGTAATGAAAACCATTCTTCAAACGTCTATCTTATCACATTAGCCAACTGAAGATTGTGCTTCCCTCACCTTCTTAAAAAACATCTCCAACAAACTAACCCATTATAAGGTCTCTACTGAAGCTTCCAGTCTTAAGGCTAGCTGAAATTGAAGACCAGTTGGATTTGACTTGACAATTCCAAGGTTTAGGTGGCCAAATTTGATGGTTGAAAGTTATATATAGTAGATGACTAACAACCATTTTATCTTGGCAGGCAAAAGGAAGGTTTGAGGTGGACCCTTTCATTTAAAAGGGCTCGGTTGTCCTTCATTCTTGTAAGTTACAAAAAAAAAAACAGAGAACCTTGCATCTGAAACTACACAAAAGTATGTGACAATGCAGTATCAAGCTGCACAGTTTTTAAATATATTTATTCAAATAAATTAGCGGTTATAAACCATACGAGTTACTGAAAAATAGTAGTCAATGCAACAATTTTTTTCCACTATCTCATCTTTGCTTAGGGGTCTTACCTTAATAGGCTCTTTGAAAAAAGTCTGTGATTGGTAGGGAGCTTGTCTGATGCTGCATGTCTCCATCTTTGAGCTGGGGTAAATGCAAACTTAATAACCGGATGGAGAGTTTTGGAACTGCTTAGGAAAGGAGAACAAGAACTAGTTGAGATTTGAGTTGGCACTCTTTCCTCTTCATTCAGTTACCATCAACATATCTACCCACATGAGAGATTAACCAAACATGTAATTGTCGATAGGGAATATAAATTTACGTAGGAAATTCAACCACCTCATGAATAGGGAAAAGAATTCTTACCAGGCAATGAATATACTCCCTGTTTCTTATTCATGATTCAGATGTTGTTCTTTGAATCAAGAAAGAATAAGATATTGAATGAGGCAACACCGAGAGTCAGCAACATAGTTCACACAAGGTAGGAGGGCAAGTGATACAACCCTTATTGAATGAGAATTAGCTCAACCTGTCCTGTATAAAATAAGCCAAGTAACATTTAAAGAACTCACAACTGCCAGAAGTAAGAGCCTTCAGAAACAAAGTATCCAATCACCATCCACTACCTCAAAATAATCGAAGTTCCATTAACAGAGTATTTATTGTTCTGTCATAAAAAAAATATTACAAAAATGGCTGCTAACATAGCAGCTCAGAAAAAGAAAAAGAAATTGCATACATATAAAATAGAGACTAAAATTTCTAACACTAATTCATTCTTCTCTCTCTCTTTCTGTTTCGTTCTTAAATGTATTAGGTATTTTCCTGGATTTGTAAATACAATACAAGGGGTAATAACATAAGGCCAAGTATTGATCAGATGAGAGAAATGGTAAATTTTCATGCTTTTCTCATATTTATTCACTGGAGTTGTAAATACAATACAAGGGGTACACTACTATTTTTCAGCCAGGTCTGCAAAATATGGTCAACTAATTTCAGTCCTATATGGACCTTCATCTTTCAGCAAAAAGCTAGCAGGCACCTCAAAGATAGAAATCCTTTTATTTTGTACATAAAATACTTCCTTGGTGAGCAGTTTGCAAATCCTTTTTCACATCTCAAGAGAAAATATGATATTTCAATTCAATGCATAATGAATTCGCTCAAGCAGTTGCACAACACGATTGACAGAGATTGGAGAAGCCAAAGCCTGTTTTGAACTTGATGTAACCGTCTCTAGTGATCCGAGAGGTAATGCTAACACAGCCTCTTGCTGCATGTTTGTGAGCTCCAAGAACTGAGCAAGCATGTCGCCGTCCAGTATCTTGGGTACTCCAGCCTGTCAAATAAAAGAACCCCAAAGGAGAGAGGGAGAGAAAAAATAGAAGAAAGGGAAATAGTTAGAGGACATGCAAATTTGTTGAACCATATAATATAGAGAAGATTGATTTGATTGAACCAGGAAAAAAATTATAAATAACTGAACCAGGAAGATTAGAAGAGATGGAAGTTGCACACCTACTACAATACTATTCTCTCTCTAGACTTCTGAATTCTTTTGTGAAAATTAAAATGGGAGTTAATGCTAAAAGATCATCATGACCTGAAGATGTTTTACAATGTACAATCAAAATGCTCCCATACCACGTTTGAACCTATTGGAAAAAAAAAAAAGCGCTTCCATACCACGTTTAAGTAAATAAATAAATTAAAATATTATCTAATTGACCTAGGGATGCAACTTGGCTGATTGAGGACAGGTTACCACCCCCAGTGTCTGAATACGTTCCAGCCCATCCCAAACCTGCAGGCATGCAGGAAATCTGGAACGCTACAACACAACCACTCCTATTTGATTTCACCCTCCTTGAAGCCATCCTATTAGTGCTAAGTCAACGAAAATACCTGTCCCATTGCCCTACCTAGATATTCCTAAGTTCTATTTATACATACATATATATATATATATAGCAGTATTTATATGCTACATCAAACTTACTTATACATGCATACATACATATATATATATATATATATATATATTGTCCCCATTGAGAATTGAACTTGGAACTTCCTACAAACCCTACCATCCCTTTTCCACTCGAGCCAACCATCAAGAGCGCACCTCAAATTGTTTCTATTTTTTTTTTTTGACAACTAAACACTTTATTCCAATATAATAAACTGTCCCCACTAGGACTCAAACCTGGGACTCCTCCCCTCCCTGGATGTTCTGTCTTTTTAAACTTTGAACTCCCCATCACCTTAGCTAGGCATGTGAACAAAAATGTTTCGACTTATTTTAACACTTCAGCATAATGATTAAATAATTTATAAGTTTCTAAATAATTTTAATTATATTTATTTATTTTTTTATTTTTTTATCTAACAACGAAACATGAAAAAATCATCTTCTTTAATACTTTCCAAGAACCAAACATAACCTAATAGGTCTCAGATTTGTAGAGTCATTAAAACAAGAGAATACATCCAAAAATTCAATCAAAATTACCTTCCTCACTGAGCTTGGGCTACGGTAAACTCATTATGATCATTTCCAAGAATAGGAGTGTCAGTGGGTGAACCACAAGTCTTGCTTGAAATAGCTTCAATAGCCTTGCATGTTCTTCCCTACAAAATATAATGTTTTTCCCAATAAGCAAACCAGAGAATACATATAAAAAAAAAGAAAGGTAGCATAAAATGGAAAGGCTAAAGTTCGCCAAAGTACACTGAGAGTATACAGAGGAACAAAGACAGATGATGATGATCAAGTACAGAATTAGATTCCAGAATAACAGAAACCAAGAAGAGGTAATCCAATGTAGCACTAAAACATCACTCTTCTTACATTGTAGCACTACATCACTTACATTGTATATGCGTATTTCTTTTTTATCTTTACATTAGATTAGATCATTCAACATTTTGGTTAATCAAATTTTCCTTCTATGCTCTACAGTTCTTTTTGTATCTTTGGGCAAGTAACAGGTCAGGAATTGAAGGGATGAGGTAGATCAAGTAGAGCATTTCAATTTGATTATTCTAGGTGCAGAATGAAAAGGCAATCTTGCTTTCTACAGTTCCAGTAGATCCTTGATCTCCTGCTTTAGTAGAACAATGACATGCCACTGGGAAGACTTTATAGGGGATGAAGCTGACTAAGAGGGCTCAAAGACAGAATCTGGTTGGACTTCCAACTGATCACAATTTGTATATGACATTTTATTTCATAGCCCCTTTCATGATGGATTATAATGTGGTAAGTGTTTGTCAGGTTTGAGGATTGATTGACAATATTGGGCTTCCTGAAGATGATCTTGAAATTGCAAAAGTTGGTCTCCAATTTAAACCGCAGCACTGATTAGTTTTTTATTTATTTGATCGGATGCAGTGGTTGATATCCAGAACAGTTTCATTCAGTGTTGTGAAATGTCAAGGCTTTCAAGGTCAGAAGCATTGCAGAAGTCACAACTGTTTCAAGGCTTTTATATCTCACCTACTATCCTGGTTGCAGAATAGATACATAAAAAATGTCTTGGAGGAGCCTCATTAGGAAAATATTAAAATCATGAACCCAAATACAATATGGTGCAAAGAGGTGCATAGCATAATTTTCTCCAATAAATTATAAGATGACCAATAATTTTGGAGGCCAGACATATCTTGCACAAGTTGCAATAGTGACATAATATGATCTTTACGAGGTCTTTTTGTCAACTTAAGTGGTTGAGTCACATGAATGAGGTTTTCTAGAAAGTATCTTCAGCATTAGACTACTTCAATGGAAAGGAATATTGACTAATCCCTTGGAGTAGTGAGAAAATATTGAGTGAATTTCAACAATGGTCTCCAGTATTTCAAAAAAGATTCCAAGGAGTAATCAAGCAGCTTCTGAAACTGTGATATGGGTCCAAGAGTAGAACTTGACTTGGTAGATAGAAGAGTTTCAGATCCCTGCTCCCTCGATCCATCTAATATTAATTCCTTCATTTTTTTTTGGAGTGGTATGCTTAAATTCCTTCCTAGGTTCCTTTTTTCCTAGTCAAAAGCAGTAGAGAAGCTCTCAGAAAGATGTCCCCTTATAGGTTGAAGATAGACCTTGGCCAAGAGAATCTCCACGAAGAGTGGTGTGGTACACTTGAATTCCTTCTAGAATCCCTTTTTCCTGGTTGGAAGCGATAGAGAAGCTCTTAGAAAGACATCCCCTTACATCCTGAAGTGGACCTCATCTGATCAATCTAAGATGTACTGATCTGCACAAAGGAAATGGAGTATCTTCTGATTTCATTACTTCCTTGGGCTTGCTTTTTGGGTTTCTTTAGCTTAGAGGCATGGAATTCATCTAGGAAATTTATCAGCTTTCTATGTTATCTGATGCATTTCTGCCTTGCCCTGAACTGACCACCTTCAGGTGATGGAAAGGAAGGTGACTAGTGAACCTATTTCCACGTTTTCTTTCTGATCAGAGGTTTACTTCCTATGCTTGGAACTTGACACTTTATCTGACCAAAAAACAGTGCTGTCTATCTGCAAGGCTTGTAGATTTGTACATCCCCCCTACCTTATTAATATATTCATTAATTTATCAAAGTTATTGATGATATCCAGCTTCCTTAACTAAATGCTCTACGAACACCATGAGAGAAAAAATAATAGTAACAGCATATAAACCTTTAACACATACCTCGATATAGGAATAAACATTATTATGCTTCCTAACAGTGTACTGGCCATGATACTGTTCTCAGAGAAGTCAATAATTGCATTAGAACCATCACAGCCCTTCAAAATATCATCTGCTGGCAGCTTATATGAAAATGACCCCTAAATGGATGACAAAGAGAAAGTTATCAGGGCATCACCCAGAAAAGAAAATGCATAAAGATGAAAAAATCATGCTTCCTGAGCTTTGAACTATATGCATTTAATTTTTTCTTAAATTAGAATCTCTACACCAGAAAGCAGTCCAAGAAACAAAAAATAAATACCATAAGCACTAAATAAGGGTTGAACTGAACTTAAAAGTGATTTCTGTTTATGTTAATGACCAACCCTCCTAAAACCGTAAGCTTTTAGGAAAATTGGTACTTCAATATGACATCAGAGTTTATTTGGAGGGAGGTTATTTGTTTGAGCCTCAGTATATATGTGTGTGTGTATGTGTCTATATATATAATATATATGTTTCCAATTTATTAAGAAAGCTGAAAAGCAGAAAACTGTGGTTGTTTGCAATGGGCCTACATATTTATCCATCAGTAAATATGGGGTTGCACATGAAGGAGGACATTAAAGGGCATGAAATGTATTCTCTTACAGTTTTCTAAGGTTCTAGTGTAAAGTTGGTTGTTTGGCAAGAGGTCATGTAGTTGAACCCCACTGCATGTTTATTTCCTCACTTTATTAAGCCCGCATACAGAGGGTTTTAGAGTGCATGATCCCAAGTCCTACAAGCATCATTAGGAAAGTAGTTCAATGATTTTGAACTACATCTCTTGTCTCCTATCACATATACGGCCACTTATCCCCTCAGGAGTACGTGGCTTCAATTCCAAAGCAGAATTACCTTGCTCATTCCTTCTTTGGACAGAAGCCAAAAAAATTTATACAGGATGGCCCTTCAAATATAGCTGGGTTTATTAATTGGGTAGGATGTAAATGAGTAGGGCTGCTTTTTGTACAGCTTGGCTGGTTTTGTGTGCTTGGGGAGAAGGTTTGCCTTTCTTTTTGTAACTTCTAAGCCGCTATTTTAGCGCCTTCCTAATACAATCTCTTTTATTTATCAAAATAAAAATAAAAATAATGGTTTTCTCATTCCTAATCAAACAAAGACAAAAAAAAGCGAGGAAGTAAATCTACCATACTATATAGAGTGGTGTCTAATGATTTCATAGGGACTCCTATGCCATGACAACTAGGTATAGATGGTTTATATACTATGCTCAATATATGCAATATGTTATTAACCATGTTAATGTAAACTTTAAAGCCATTCCTTCTACCACAAATCTCATTACCTAAATAGAAATTCACCTCCATGCATTTCATTCTCAACTGTTGGTTAATGGTTATGTAATAGGAACCAAGTTCTAGCCATTTCCAGCTAGATCACAGATTGCATCCTGCATCCTTGCTTTTAAACAGTAAACAATTACTAACTGTGCAGCAAATTAATAAAAGTCTTGTAAAACAGCATGTACATGATACAGGGCTCATAATTTTCTGATGCTCATGGCTATCTCCCCCATATAGTATGAACACTTCAATGTTAAATTGCATTCAGGACTTGCATTATCTGGAAATAAAATTATAAGAAATTTAAAACCATGCAAAGTCTTAATGGAAACAAAGTTTTGATGATAAGGAGGAGGAGGATAACAAGATGGAAGAGGAGGAGGAGAGGGGGAAAGAAGACAACTGTAAGCCAACTAATCCAAAAGGACTGGGAATAAGAAAGAATACAACACTAAATATAAGCTTGCTAACCTAAAGGACAAAGAATAAACTAGTGCTTCCACAACGAGTCTGGTTTAGAAACTACAATCTAAAAGCAAGGAAGGAGTCTACCTCAAAAACATTTCTAAGTATGCCCTAAAATATTGCAGCTACAGACTTTTGACAGGTGAACAGAGCCTAATAAAACCATACCATACCAACATGAAGCACAAGTGCTACTTGTTCTATACAAGGGTATGCAGGTCAAAAATCAGAAAATATCCCAGATGATTTTGTCAGAGAAGCAAATACAACACTTCAGTCACAGAAATAAGGTTTAAACTACAATTTACCTTCAAAATGGTTTGAACATGACAGGACAGCAATGCTCCCTATGACATCTGAAACAACAGCAGTATCGACATCCATGAATACAATCCGCGACCAATCTCTGCCTCTGGGGTCACAGTAAAGCTACCAAGTTTCTTTTGAGTCCTGAATTCAAAAAAGAACAGTGGACATATGACAAGACTCTGGTAAGTAATTAATCCAATTGATAAGGAAAGCCCATTAAAAAAACACAATAGGCAGGTCATTAGCAATATAAAAAGTAAAATTACAGACAGAAAACAGCAGCAACTTTTAGTCACCTCGTGATAGGAATAGAAAACAACACCATCACGACAATCACCAACAGCAATTTACAAATGCAGTCGAGATATTATCATGAAGCGTGTCCTTCCAACAGAAAAAACCTTCTACTCTTGAGGGTTGTCATTTGGAAAACCACATACATAAAACTGAGAGATGAATACAGATCTCTTCATCAGAAATAAACATGTAATAGACCATAGCTGTTCTAGCATCTTAAAAGAATCAAAGAAGAATTTTTCTACTCACCGAGTTACCAGCAGATGCCAAAAAGTAACGGTCAAGATAAGGACAGATGGAAAGTACCATCCCAGGCCAAGTGGTTGTGTAAGCCAATCGCAGCTGCCATGCTTCACTTTCTTCAAGCCTGACTCCATCACAACTAGTATCATCAGGACTGCTGCAAGGCTACTGCCAGATAACTGCTCAGCAGCATATCCAACAATTTCACGAAATGGTGATGTTCGCTGAGAAGATAACCCTGCCTTCGAACAAAACGTCATTGAACCACTGTCGGAATTTTGCATGTGTTCAAGGCAGAGGACAATTAGACGGCCCTTTGTACTGTGGAGAAAACATCCAGCAAGACATAAAATATAGAACTAATAATATGGCAATCATAAATTTTCAAATAGGTCTGGCACGAGGACTTCAGCAAAAACAATCAAATATACATTGTGAAAAATGATGAGATTTCACACCATTGAAATTGTGACACACCAATCTAGTAATCATGTTGCAGGTTTTCATGGTACCATTTTTTTATGCGCAAAAGGAAAGTGTCATTAAAAAGCAGGGACTAAAAGCTCAGCCCTAATTTTTTTAATGGTATTAATTTGAGGAAATCCAAAAGTTGGATTTCCTATCATCTTTTAAGTCATTTAAAAAACTTGAATCCACCAGTTGAACCATTCTTTGTTATCTAGCCCATATCTTGCAGTGAAAGGAGTAGGCTTCTGTGGAGTTCCGTATTGTAAGTCACAGCAACTGTCATCAATTAGAATTATAGAATGCAGAAGCCCTTGAGGCCTGATTCATGTGGTAAAGGGTTGGGGATGGGTTACGGGAGCTTCCAGTTTCAAGTCCCAACTAAGACAAAAATGACAAAAAATATTTAGCTGTCAAAAAAAAAAAAAAAAAAAAATGTAGAATGTAGAATATCAGATAGGTTATTAACCTTTCGGCTTCACCACTGGGCATCATAGCAGGACCAGAAGATGACTGGTTCCAAACTAATAAAACCTGTTCGTTTACAACCCTTACCAACCTAATGTGATTCCAGTTTCCCCAAGTTCAAGTTTAAAAGATGAAAGCAAGGATCCACTAAGAGGATCAACACAACAAATATCAGATGAATATGTATCTTGATTCAATTCAGTCCTCATCACAAGTAATAGCCTGCTTTCACTATGATATAAGACCTTCCGTGGAGTACCTCCCAGATAAAATTTCTGCACATTAAGCCTTTTACTATGCACCATTTCCACCTGCAGCATAACATAATCAAAGATCACATATGTGGATTCTTCTGTGCAGACCAGTAACAATACAAACATGTTAATCCAGCACAGAGGCAGTAACAAAATAAAGAATCATATGTAAAGTTTTCCAGGTAATTTTTAGAACAAGCAAATCTCAAACTTGTTATTACAATTATTAATAGATAAAGAATCAAATTATATTAAAAAGAGCTGCCAAAAGAGCAACCCCATACCACAAGAAACAAACTTCCCTCCATCTCAAGCGGATCTAAACTAGCAATATTTGGATCTCTATACTTACTGGTATAAATCCAGATACATTTGGTTCAAGTTTCATTTTTCTACATGCTTGGTGATGGTAATGTGTAAAATGGGAAAACTCGAGGTCAGAATAACTCGCATCCAAACATATAGATAGACTATTACGAGTCCAAGGGATCCTCACAACTTTAAAATGTGTTTACAAGGTTAAGAGGATTCCTACTTGTAGTTGTTAAGAACTTTATCCCTAACTAATCTAAAGATGTGACAAACACCCACTCCCACGCATATAACATTCTCATTGTGTCCCGCTTGAACTGTAGAGCCAAATAGACCAACACCCTCTCATGGTGCTAAACAAACCCCAGAGTGGGTTGAGAATCAACTTTGATACCATTTGTAACAAAGAATACCCAACCATGTAGATATTATCCATTCTGGGTCTAAGGGGTCTTCATGGCTTTATAATAACCCAAAGGGAAGTTCATCCTTATGTAGTGACGAAAACTTTCTTGCATATCAGATGTAGGATATAACAAATACTCTCGTAAACACAACATCCTTGTTGTGCCTCAAAGGATTGAAAGATCAAACAAACAAATATGAAATACCTAACAAATCTAACAATACCAAGGTCAGAGATAAGTTCTAATACCATTTATTGTAAAGACCTTCACCTGATCATGTAGATATTGTTCACTTAAGGCCCAAGAAGCCTCAAACCTTGGGAGCACAACAACTTAGTTATGAAGCACATACTTGTATGGTGCTGATTTTCCTCCACCTAATGTGGGATGTGACAACTTTAGTTAAAAATAGAGATTTTGCCGATTCACACCATCTCAAGACCATCAAAAACAAAAATTGGTTGTTCATGCAACCTAATAATATGAAGACAAAAACTCAATACCTTGTCTTATGGAAGGAGGGTGATAAAGGTTGCCCTAATTATCATTGTTAAGAGAAAAGGAATTATGTATTCTCATTAATTTACAAAGAAGGAAACATACATATTTATACTCTAGTATAAGGGCAAAAAATGAAATAAAGTTAGAGTCCACCAAGACTAAAAAGAGTAGGCTGAAAATAACTAATTAGATTAGAGACTAAACCTAACACTCCCCTCAAGTTGGAGCATATAGGTCAAAAGCACCAAGCTTGTCAAATATATACTTTATCATAGGACCTCTAAGAGACTTAGTGAAGATATCTGTTAGTTGGTCATTAGAGTTGACAAAACTAGTAATCATGCATCCCCATACAATATTCTCTCTAATAAAGTGGTACCACTTCAATGCTCTTCGTCCTCTCACATGGAAAATCTGGCTCATGAAATATGCAAGGCGCTTGATTATCAAGCATATGTCTTCATCCTGCTCATCTTTCCCAAATCTTAGCCTCTCGGATAACAGAGATGCTTCCAACCATATGAGTTCACATGTCGCTAAGGCCATAGCTCGACACTTGGCTCAAATACTAGATCTAGCTACTATGACTTTTGTTTTTTTACTCTTCCGTGATATTAAATTAATACCTCAATGAACACATAATACCTCACGTAGAATGATTCATCCTGTGCAAGAATCTACCTAATCAGATCATTGTATCCAACAATCCTAAAATGACCGGCTTTCGCACAACACCCCTCGACTCACAGACCTGTATACAACTTAAAAATACAAACTGCAAGATCCCAATGGCTATCACAAGGTGATCAGAGGAACTCGACTAAACACGCCTCACAGGAAAAGAAATGTCAGTCAAGTGATATGCAGATAGTCTGGGCCTTACCTACAAGTCGGGCCGAGCACACCCTGATATCATAAAGGCCCCCGACCGGTACAAGTTTGACATTGTATTCATAGGAGGTTTACGTGCCATACCCAACATGCTACCAGTTGTCTATCATTATATCCATGTATACTCTCCGAGAAATAAATCCACTCGAAATTAGATCGAGCTACCTCTCAATGCCTAGAAAATACTTGAGCTCTCAAGTCTTTGTCCGAAAGTGGCTAAAGAGGTGTTTGTCAGTTTCGAATACCATCCTAGATATCATCCCCGCTAAAATACTTCTTAGTTGTTTGGGCTAAAGAGCCAGAATGACAAACAAGTCATTCATATAAACAATCAAGAAATACACCATCCAAGAGAGGTATGATGATAAAAACTGAATGACGATCGCGGCTTCAAATCATGCCAAACTCCTAAACCACTAAGCTAAACCGACTAAACCAAGCTCGAAGAGACTGTTTAAGACCATATAAGGAACAGCGTAATTTGCATACCAAACCATACTCCCCTGAGCAACAAAACCAAGCGGTTGCTCCATATAAACCTCCTTGACGAGATCACCAAGAAGGAAGACATTTTTTATATCCAATTGAAAAAGGGACCATGAGCGCATAGCAGCCATAGAAAGAAGCAAGCGAACAGAGGCAATCTTGGCCACCGAAGAAAAAGTATCATAATAATTCAAGCCATATTGTTGCAGGTACTCGCAAACCAAACCGCCTTAAGCCGATCAACATGGCCGCACGTCCCACCTTCATCAGATAAAACCCACCCACAATTAATCCAAGCACTTTTCCAAGAGGAAGAGCGATAAGCTCCCATGTGCCTGAGTAAAGAGCATGCCATTTTTCTCAACTACGTCTGCTCAACCCGAAGAGAGATAGCCTCTCACTCAAGAGCTATAGTGGGTAGAAACAAAAGACAAGGTGAAACAAAGGAAAATAGAGTAAGACAAACGATGAGCCGATAAAATTATAAACAAGAAGTGGTTAGAGGAAGGGTACCTTTTCCGAATGACAATAGGTGTGATCAGCTGACTGCCAAAGTGAACCTAAGGTAGGATGATCAGGCACAGAAGATGCTTCAACAAGAGGCCTCTGGAGGAGGGAGCTGCAGGAGGGAGAAGGCAGTATAAACCCGAAGGGGTCGAGGTCACTAAGATCTCGTAGGCGAGAAGGGAAGCATGGAGACGGTAAGACAAGAGGGTTGATAAGATGATCCCGAATGCCGTTGCATGAGAAGGGAGGAATCTTCGCAAAGAAGACATCAATGTAGAGACAAGTAGCAATTAATGCTTGAGAATAACAACGATAACCCTCAAAGCAGAATAACCCCATGAAGGCATCAGCCTTCGTCGAGAGCTCTGTCTCTGCCTCGGAGTGAGAATATGAACAAATGTATACAACCAAAGAGACACATAAAAGGGAAAGGCAAAAGAGGTTGACAGTAGTAAGACAAAATGAGAGACCGATCATGCAAAACGTAGGATGACATATTTATTAATCAAATAACATGCATCTAAGATAAAGATCCCAAAAACGCCGAGGAGCCTTATGATGAAGGAGCAGAGAGGCGCGAGTCGTCTCAACTAAATGACTCGCTTCACGCCACCACTCCATTCTATTGAGGAATGTAAGCACAAGATGATTGATGCAGTTAATCCACAAAGACATAAAGAAGAGAATGACATACCTTTGCATTTTCACTTTAAAATACAAATATATCAATTGAGTGCAAATTTCAATATGAAATTTTTGAAAGATATAAAATAACTCAGCTCGAGTTTCATTAAAAATAACCAAGTACATCGAGAAAAATCGTCTATAAAAGTAACAAAGTAATGAAATCTTAAAATAGACGCAGACCTAGAAGGACCCCAAACATTAGTGTGGACAATCTCAAACTGAGACTCATCTCGAGGATCTAAACGCTGGGAACGAGACATCTCCAGTATGTTTCCTAATCCGACATGACTTACAATCAAGCGCAGATAAACTAGAAAACGAGGAACCAACTTCTAAAACTTCAAAGACTGATGACTAAGACGCATCGGGGAGGAGGAGAGGAGCTACCATGGAAGTGCAAGCAGTGGAAAAAAGAGGCAAGTTGAGATGAAAGAGGCCTTAAGACTCCGTCCATGTCACCGTCTTTCCCCTCGTACTCGACTGGCGTAAGGTTGCAGAGTCAGATGCGAAAAAAGCACACAATGAAGGTCACGAGTCAATCTCTAATGAAATAAGATTAAAAGGAAAATCAGAACATAAAGTACGAGGTAAGGGGCAAGGAAGGAGGGGACAAGTCGGTTAATGCCTCCTTTAGCTACATTGAAACCATATGCTAAGGTAATAGTGGGGTAAAGGAGACTAAATGTAAGATAGAAAAAGATCTTTATTAACATAGATATGATCAAAGGATCCAAGATTTAAGGATCCAAGGTGCATGAGTGTAAGGCAAGTAAAGACACATCGATCTAGGCAAATGTATTAACGGAGGAAGATTCGTTGCTCGAGGAGACGTAGTACTCCTATATTCTCCGTACAAGAATGACCTCGAGTAGTGGACGAGTTCCTGGTTAATAAAACTCAAACTCGTCAAGGGTCAAAAGACCTGAGCTGGGTCGAGTGAAAGACGTAAGAGGGTTTCGGCCATGGGAATGGAGAAGCATCGATCACCACGTCCACTGCAGAGTTATGGAAGCGCCTAGAAGCCTGCCGCCCACCACTCCTTATGAAAACGCCTCGCCAGTGTGGTGCACACAAGCGGGTGAGGCGTCGCCGAAATCGTCCAAAGCTCACCGCCGTCACTGCACGCCTTCTCCTTCTTCCATTCTTCTCCAATCTTTTTTTTTTTTTTTGCTTTTTTAAATGTTAAAATGGATAGAAATCTACACATTGCGGGCGTCTAGGGAGAGGCGAGAGCAGCCAGGCTTCTCACGTCGGAAGAACACAGAAGATGGGTTCAGTGGCTCGAGACCAACCCAAATGACGCCGTTATCGGGCCCTATTTTTGGGTAATTAACACCCCAAAACGACATCGCTGTGTTCTTTTTTAACCGAACACCCCAAACGACGCCGTGGGGTGCTTGATTTTTTTTTTTTTTTAAATGACACCTCCAAAACGATGTCGTTTTGGGCTTCCAGCAACCAAAACGATGTCGTTTTGTGTGTCTCAACCTGCCCCCATAAAAACCCTCTCTTGCCTGATTACATCCTAAACCCTCAAAAAACCTTCAAAAACACTCAAACTGATTGAAGAGGGAAGAAGCAAGATCCAAGAGGTATTTTTTTCATTTTTCTTGTTTTACAAAAATTTATAAAAATAGAGAACATTTTAGAAAACTTGGGGTGTCAGAGGAACATTTAAAATTCTATAAAAGAGAAACATTTTTAAACCGCTTTTAAACTTTTTTCAAAAACATTGAAAATACGTAATTTCAGAAAATTAATGTACAAATAGGAAAAATCTGAAAATTAATCTAAAAATAGAAAAATAAATTATGAAAAATTATAGAAACAAATAGAACAAAAATTTAAAACAGTTTTAGTTGTTTGACAAACATTGACAATGTTTATAATTTATAGATTTATAATTGTTAAATATTGTACAGTCTTTTCCTTTATTGTCTTTACTGACAAGTAGATCTCATATATATGTGCCCTCAATACGTAACTTATTTAGATCATTATTCGATAAAAATAATAAATGAATTTTCATTTTTCTCTCTTCACATGGTATCAGAGCCAAGAGAGAAAACCTTTTTTTTTTTTTTCTTTTGGTGGATCGTGTTTCTATCTCCCCCGATTCCCTTCTCTCCCGCCACGGATCTCCTTCACCATCGCACTCGCCTCACCACAGCCACATCGCACCGGCAATTTCCCTGAAGCTTCCTCCGCCGAAACCAGTTGGGATTTCGGCGCATCAGGCGATCTACACGCCGAGGGCCACCCCACGGAAATCATGATCACACGCGCCATCACGCGGGCTGTCTTCTCCCAAGAAGCAGCGCCGCCCTGACGCGCCGGCGCCGTGGAGCGCCGCAGGGCGCGTGGCTCCTTCTCCTGATCGCCTCCACAATAAATCGTCCGGCCGCCGGCTCGTTCTGACTTCTCCACGCCCACCCAGCACTTCTTCCAATTTTGTCTCTTTTGTTACGCCATCGCCTTCTAGCCTCTTCCGTGGCTACCACCGCCGTCGCTCATCTTCAATGGCTTCACTCATCTTCAAATGATTTCACTGGCCAACCCTTTTCTTCATCTTCAAGCTCCATTGTACCGTGATTCACCCTCTTGTCAGTGGCTCTTCAATCCAAACGTGTTCAATCTCCAGCCAAGTGGGATATGGCAACTGCACCTATTTACCGCTCATATCTCGACTCTACCATCACATCGTAAAATTTGATCGTAGTGAGAATTATCTCTCCGGTCGCTTCGGTGGAACCTGTTCACGGGACAGACATGAGGATCATCTTATTACACCGGAGTGATGATATACCGTGTCGACAAGGTGCACCTAAGAAAATAGATGCACAACTATGTAGCGATACGTAAATTTCTATTGATCCGAAAATTTTGCTTCATCTTCGGGCTTACAAGACATGTTCTAAGTTTTCGAATCAAAAGTTTCCATGTTACTGAAGAATATTATTCAACACTTTTAGTATGTATTTCTCGCATTACATATCCAACAAGACATGGATCTATCTAATTATATTGGCCGTATCGCTTCTCTAAGGAGTGGAGTTCCCGACATCATGCCTCTACTAGTGACGCTGGGGCTCAACAAACGCAGTTGACAAGTTCTTTATGGTCCTTACTCTCATCGGGGCTCTCCGTCCGGATCCAGACCCTCCGAGATCGTGATTCGCAACCTCGCCTCCCGTGTCCTCTCGATGATGTGTTTGTTCGCTCTCCCGTATTCCTCCACACGCACTTTGCCATCCGATACTTCTTTAGATTCTTCCGTGTTAGTTTCTCATACTAACTCGGAGGACGTAGTTGGTACTCCGAGGTCGAGGACAGCCCTCATTGTTCATTGCAATAAGCTTGGCCACACCCGTGATCGTTGTTACGCACCAGCTGTACGGACGCCCTCCCCGCGACCGCACACGTGGCCCAATTTTCTTCATTCTATTTCGCCGCCCCTGCACTGAAGGCTCCCGCACACCGCGGTGTCTCCACCTGACGTGGAGTATGATGCCTATCTTCGCTATCAAGGAGCCAAGTCGTATTCGTTGCCTCATGCCCGTGACCGTCAATGCCTCCGGGTCGTTTTACTCATACATCTTCTCGACCGGATTCTCGACTCAAGCCTGATCATATTTCCGTAATAAAGATCTTTTCTCTCTACTACTACCCCTACTTTACCTACTGCTACCTTATTAATGGTTCTCAAACTGTATTAAAGGTATTGGTTCGCTCATCCTCTCCTTCCCTACCTCTCACCTCCGTCCTTATACCCCGATGTCCCTCAATCTTATTTCACGCAAAATCACTCGTGACTCTTAACTCGTTCCATTATTTTTCGATAAATTGCGGACTGGCAGACCTATAATTCAGGAAGCGATCGGGCATTTGACGTGAGTCACAGGTTTCTATCACCTCACCCGCAATCATCTCCCCGCAGCTTATGCCTAATCGATGCTCCACCTCATCCACAATGCCTCACACCTAGTCTTCAGTTCCTGTGAAGATGGTCCCTCGTTTTCCACTTCACCGCCACTCAAGGTGTGAGTCCTCGGCACTGGGGAAACATACTCGTGTCTCGTCTCAGCCGCTTGAACACCCAGCAACATCTCCGACCTCATTCCAAACCGACATTCGTCCCTGTTTGACTCCGTTTACTTTAGGCTTCAGATTTGTCACTTTCATTGATGACTATTCTCGAGATGTACTGGGTTATTTTTAATGAATCGAAATGAGTTATTTCTATTTCCTCTCCAAATTTTATGCTGAAATTCTTACCTAGCCTAATATTTCTATTCAGGTGTAATACGTGAAGATAATGCCCGAGTAGAATATTTTTTCACACTTTTATTTCATTTGTGTCCCAAATACGGGATCCTTCATCGCCTTCAGGCTCATACTCCTCAAATTAAATGGTAGCCGAACAAGAACGCCATCTTATTGAGATAAATTTCGTACTCCTTCCTCCACTATCATGTTCCTTTCGTTGGGGACGCCGTCCCATAAATTTTGTTATTTGATTAATCGTATGCCCCCTCATCCAGATACATGCCCGTATTCCTCATTCACTTCCTTTTCCCGACCAACCTCTTTATTTCCTTCCTCCTCGTGTTTTCGTCAGACTTGCTTTGTTCATATTCTCACCCAGACAAGACAAGCTTTCACCATGCCACGAATGCATCTTCCTAGGCTACTCCCGACTTCGTATGGGTTATCGCTTGCGACCCCCCGTGACTCATCGACATTTTATCTCCGTCGATGTCACCTTCTTCGAGGACTCCCTTCTTCTTTCTCCTCCTCCTCGGAAGTCTCTTCCCGCATCGATGTTTTACCCTTCCGATCATCTCCTCGCCTAGATTTGATGTGATCTATCTTCTCGGCCCCCTTCAGTTCATCATCAGCCGCCCCCTGCCGTTGTTCCTTTCCTTCTCGTCGAGGCCCCCCGGGCTGACCACTTCCTCTCCCTCTCTGCCTTCTCCTACTCCCAGCTCGCTCATATCGATGACTTGCCCATCGCTTCTGAAAGCGTAATCGCTCTACTAGCAACTCATCCTATTTATTACAATTTTTGAGTTACCATCGATTATCTTCCACCTACTCGCATTTGTTTCACTTATTTCCACCGCTTTCTTCCTAAGAACACCAATGAGGCACTTTCCCATCCCGGGGTCATGACAGCAATGGTAGATGAAATGGTCAGCTCGTGACCTAATCGGGCACTCGGGATCTGTTGTTCGCCACTAGTAAGTTTCCGCTGGTTGTCATGGTCTACGCTATACCGTCCCTGATAGCGTTGATCGCCTTAAGGCCCGCTGTTGCTAAAGGATATACTCAAAGTTTATGGTTCCCGACAGGTGACACCTTCTCCCCGTCACAAGATTGCTTCGTCCGTCGCTCTCCATGGCTGCTATGTGTTCCCGGGCCGCTTTTCAGCTGATATTAAAAATGCTTTCCTTCATGGTGATCTGCTTGAGGAAAGTTTATATGGAGCAACCAATTGGTTTTCATGCTCGTGGGAGTCTCATGAATACATGTGCTACGCCGCTCTCTATATGGCTTGAAGCAATCTCCTCGAAAGATGGCTTGACGCTTTAGTTCGTTTGTTCAAGAATTCGCATGCTTCGCAAAGCATGTTATAATTCATCTCATTTTAACATCACAACTCTTCTGTATGTTGTATTTATCTCGGTTGTTTACAGGACTTATTTATCATTATTACTGTAAATGATCGTGACAGATCTCGTAACTCAAAGCAACATCTTTTCACCCACTTTCAAACTAAAGACTCGGGGGAAACCTCGCATTTTCAATCAGATACCAATCCAGCTGTGTAGTCCTCTCCTAACTGAAGTATGTTTAGACATCTTCGAAGAAACCTAGATGTTGGGATCAGAACCGGCTGACACCCTATGGATCCTAATAAACTCAGACTCAGATTGTGTGAGCCCTTCTAGATCCTGGAGATACACGACCGGTGTGTAACCCACTATCTTACCACATCGGCCGCATTTCCCTTTCCTAGTGGCGCGTTAGTCAATTCCTACAAGCCACCATGTGATAGCCATCGATGTTGTAACCAGATTCTTCGATATATTAAAAGCACACTTCAGGTCATGTGTGTCAGACGAGAATGGGAGGTCACACCTGTGCTATCGTTACACAGATGTGATTACCACAATCTACGTATAGATCGCTCCACTTCCGGCACTGTGGTTTTCACTGGTGGTAACCTAATATCCTGAAGAGTAAGAAATAACATGTAGTGGCTAGATCGCCACTGCCGGTATCGAAATATGGCCTTGGCAACATGTGAACCTTACATATGTATCGGTGACACCTCTCCGTGAGCCGAGATTCGAAAGGTGAACCGCATTTAAGCTCATCTGCGGATAACCAGTCGCTTGCATATCGTGATCCAATCCGCCTTCCATGAAAGCAAGACAAACACATCAAGTCGACCGCCACTTCATTGTATAGAAGATCGTATCAGATGTATAGCTACTAGTTTTGTCAATTCAAATTATCAACTAGCGCATTTTTACTAAATCTCAGAGGTCCTAATTAAATACATTTCCATGTTTCTACATACTACATGCCTCCAAATTTTTAGTGAGTGTTAGATATCAGATGCCTTTCCTTATCATTTTACTCAGATCAGAGTCCTATATATATGTTTCCATTATAATGTGTGTAGATGATTCATTATTTAGAGGAAATAATAAAATTAGGAATTCTATTTTTCTTCACAATAATATATAATATATTATGTATATTTTTTCATTTTTTCAATATAATTGTTAGTTTGGTCGTTGATTTGTTGTAAAGATACACAAAAAATGGACAAAGAGATTGAAGTCAAGTAGAGGCCGCAAGTGGAAGAAAAGATCCGGATGAAATATGCCCGTTTATTAATGAGAAAGATACAAGCACACTATTTGTATTTTTTGTGATAAAGTAATTCAAACGAGGCATTTATGCACAAAAGCAACAACTTGTTGAAAATTTAGAAATTTAAAAAAGGCATAAGATGTCCCTAACATGTTAGGAAAGAAATAGAAGATTATATGCTAGCCAAAAAACCCAAAATCAAATGAGTTTGGGAGTCATAATGTGAATGAGGATATGTTTCGTTCCAAGATGAAGATGATGAAGACCAAGGTTAATAGCAAATGGGAAGAAAGGTTGTTTCTAGTGGTGGTAATGGAGGGGAAGTGGTGGCAGTGGTAGTAGTCATGATAAAGAGAATAAGGCAAAAGGTCCTATGGATCATTTCTTCACTCCTAAATCCAAATGGTTGTTCAAAAGAAAAATACTAAACTACTATAAAAATGCCTACAAGAAAGAGGCCAAGGAGAGTCGATATACTATTTTGTGATGATGTATGATGTCGCGATTCCATTTAATTTAGTGAACTATGGGGCTTCCAACCAATGCTTCGAGGCAAGCACTGGGGCAATATGGTGGGCTACAAGGAACAGTTTTCATGATAAGAGTTACTAACCTCAAGAAAGAATTGGTTTCAAAGGATTCAATGAAGGATCATTTCATAGAATGGAAGGAAAATGATGTTCAATTACGCTTTATTGGATGGATCGACAGGGGCTGAAAAGGCCTTGCATGTAATTTCAATGTCTTCAAGAGGACCATGTTTATGAAATCTACTGAGCGCTTCTTCTCATGGTCGCCACTTTATATAAATTGTCTGAATTTACTCTTATTGGGGCTGGTGGAGGAAGTCAGAAGCCACTGTTGTTCAAGTGATAACAGATAATGCTTCAAATTATGTGGTAGCCAGTACTTATAATTTAATTTGAAACTTTCATTTACTAGATGTAAGGATTACATCTAATATCTATTTATTATATGTGTTTAAATTATGTGTAGGTTGTCGGAAAAAAAAAACCACATTTGTATTTGACACCATGTGCCGCATACTGTCTTAATTTGACATTAAAAGATATTGGAAAACTACCACACATCAAGAAGACAATGGGGAGAGGGCCATATCCATAAGCTGCTACATCTATAATAGAACGGTTTGCTCTAACATGATGTGGCGATTTCATCGAGCAGCGGAGTTGTTAGCCTCGCAAGAATCGGTTTGCAACGGCCTTTATCACTCCATTCCGTATTAATGAACAAAGAAACAACTTGTTAGACTATAGTTTACTAGTTCACATTGATAGAAAGTAATGGGCAATGATTATGCTCAAAAAGTGCTATTTTCAACCCCTGCTTATTAAGGTTTTGAAAGGCACTTTTTGTGTACTAATCGTAATTAACCCGACGGTAATATTGCTGTCCCTCGCTATTCTACCGACGTGATTATGGCGATAATTTTGTAGTTTTGCAAGCTATGAATGCCAAGATCAAGTTGAAGCCTGGCCCAAGCACGAAAAATTCGAAATGAACTCAACATCGTGATATCAGACCTAAGGAAAGAAGGAGCAGAAGCAAAGAAAGAAGAGAAGTAGAGAATTTCGCACCACAGTGCGAAATTGCCTTCCCTGTGCCACTGTTCATCCTGCCTTTGACATTTTGACTTTCCTTTGTCACTTTTTGGTTTTCTTCCCATTTTGCCCTCCTTGTTTAATGTCTTTTGAGGGTATTTTGGTATTCTATCCTATTTGTAGCTCCATAGAAGCTCAAACTTGTAGAGAATGAATAATTCGATTTTTTTGTGGACTTTGGTGGGAAATGACAGAGCAAGAGTAAGTTTTCCCGCCCCTTCCTCTCGTCCATTTTCTTTGTTTTCTTTATTTTTCTAAGGCCAAACACCCTCGGTGACGACAACTCACGGATGATTACAACCTCCATCCTCAAGAGGAGGCTGGGCTAGGGTTTTGGAGGCAATGACTGGCTCTCAATGCTTAACGTATGCATTTGTCACATGATTGCTTATCTCTCACACTAGGTTTAAATCCTTATATGTGCCCCGACACCGCATTTGGTAAGCTTTTTCAAGTTCAAAGTGGATGCTTATCAAGACCACTAATATTCTGTTAACAGCTCTTATGAGTCACTCCAGGTAGGTAGATCAAAGAGAATTACTTCACCGCAACCATGAATGATAAGCAAATGCTATTTTTAAAAAGGAAAATTCTTTAGTGGTTTAGTTTAAAGCTAAATGAAGATCCTGGGCTCGAAATGACTATAGGTCATCCTCCCCAACGGTGAAATGAACCCGAGGCCCTCTAATCGCCTAGACCTCAACCCCAGTAGCCCGATGCTTCAAGGAGTTCTTTTTCATATTTACTTATTTTATTTTCAGTTTTCCAAACATTAAACCCCCCTGTTTTTACCAAAACCTTAAAATCCAAATTGAAATTCACCATTTTGAACCAACTGCAAATCATTTACATGAAGAAAACTCATCCATGTGTTCACCCGAGTTAATTATACCAAGAAGAGCTTTGGTTACTAAGAAGAGGAGGAATTTAGGCTTATAAATATTGTCGATTCCAGCACTTTTATTTGCGGGCACTAATCAAATGGCGCTCGTCGATGGTGCCTTAGTGCAAGTGGGAGAGTCATTTGAACTGCGGATCCCCATCACAAAAGCTGGGCTGGTGAAATTTAATCCCTTTGTTCCTTTTACTTTTATTTCCCCAAGAAGCCACTGTCAAGTTGATTTAATTTAAGTACCGCCCATACATAGAATTTTTATTTTTATTTCTAGTTAACATTAACCTTTTTTGGTAGTCTCGCTTTCTTTGCCAGCTCGTCAGAGCCTTGTTTGTACAAACTCTACAATCATCAGCGTAAACACTACAAGGTGAGATTGAAAGGGTGGTCTACCCGAATGTGGCCGGGAAGGGAGCACATTGGCATCAGACAGCCTCCACCTAAGGAGCAAAGAAAGCCAATAGGTGTAAGGAACCCTAATGCTTACAAGTCAATGAGGAATTATATACACTCCACCAAGGGGCGAGTTCACCTCATGTATCAGACTCTCCCGCTAAGGATGTAACCGGCTGTGGCCTTATCTGGTGCCCTTATTCCCAACTTTCCATGGTATGGAAAATGAAAATCCATACACACACATTAGAGATTTTGAGGAAGTTTGCACAACTTTCAAGGAGGGTGCAACCGGAGCATGGAGCCGCCGGTCAAAAGCCTTCGCTTTAACCCTAAGGATAAGGCCAAGATTTGGCTCAACTCCTAAGGCCAAGGCACAACACGAAATCGATGCAGATGCAGCTGAATTGTTGAAGAAATTTTTTTCCATGCACAGGACCAACGGTTTGAAAAGGCGTGATCTATAATTTCTTATGCTCTGAAGACATTGAGAAGTTTTAACGTTGATTTGGAAAGGTAATTGAGACCATCACTGCCCGTCCCTCACCACGGCTTCGATACATGTTTTAGTTGAACTACTCCATGTGATGGATGTCCCCGCTACAGCTGTTTATTAGAAACCATGTGGAGGGGACTTCCAGTAAAACTCAAAGGCTATGGATTTTCTGGGTTATGCAGCGTAGACTCTAAGGCATGGGATGAGCCCAACCCCAGGGAAGCAGAAAGAATGAGGCCTCCCCCACATCCAGCCTAAGGGAGGCATGTATTCACCCAAGAAGACATGGAATCAAGGCGGCTTATCCACCCGCTGAGGGGGCGTGAAGAACCGAAGGGAAAAGACTACACGAGGCCCGTGCAATGGATCGGTCCCCATGTTGCTTATGCTTCATTTGTCACTAACTGAGCATGTGGGTGAGCAAAGGTCTCTACCATTCCATAGCAGAGAGATGTTCCCGCATCGTGCCAATTTTGTCGTCGTTTAAACCCCCTCCACCCAATGCTCCCGTATAGCAATACATATAATCCCGATTGGGAACCACCCTAATCTCTCTCTTGGAAGCGAATCCCACATATGCTGGTACGAACTGGCTTGATTTGGTTCCTCGTCTGACCAGCCACCACCATCACTCATCCCACATTGAACAAGTTATTTTAGAATTTGAGCAAGGTGGTAGGTACGATGTTGGAAGAGCAAAAAGGAATCAATGTGCGGTGTCAGAGAATTGATACTATGGAGAGCAGCTTGAACAAAAAGATTGATGGGCTCCAAAGTGATCTCAATCGAGAAAATGAATGAATCTTCGATTACTCCATCGCTGGGATTACGATCTGGAGGTCTGAGAAAGGAGAAAGATTCCTGCCCCAGACTCAGCCCGATCACAGGGAGTCCGTGAGATAGGTTTGTTAGCCACCCTTTGAGGATGGATGAAGTAAAGGCTATCATCACTTTGAGAAGTGGAAGGCAGGTTGATCAGCCAGTACCCAAACATGTTGAGGAGACCAAGGAAGAAAAGGAAGTGGAGCCAGAACATATAGTTATAAAAGAAGATTCAATGAAGAAGAGCATGCCTCCTCGATTTCCTCAAGCATTAAAAGGTAGAAAAGGCCTCGATCAAGTTGAAATCTTAGAGGTGCTAAGGCGAGTGAAGGTCGATATCCATTTGCTAGACATGATTAAACGGGTTAGCTTATGCCAAATTTTTTAAAGGACACGTACTTGCAGTGAAAGAGAGGATTGAATGTTGATAAGAAGGCCTTCTTGACAGAGTAAGTCAGTGCTATCATTCAAAGCAAGACCCCAGTGAAGTACAAGGATACAAGATCCCCCACCATTTCAGTGAACATTGGGGGAACTTGTGTGGATAAGGCACTATTAGATTTGGGGGCTAGTGTCAACCTGCTACCATACTCGATTATCTAGTAAATGGGTTAAGGAATTAAAGCCTACCACCATCACCTTATCTTTGGTAGATAGATCGATTGAAAATTCCCGAGCATAGTCGAAGATGTTTTGGTGAAGGTGGATAAATTTTACTATCCGGTAGACTTCGTCGTCCTTGATACAGAGTCGGTGGCAGGAGGTACTAATCATGTACCTATCATACTTGGGAGGCCATTTTTGGCCACATCAAATGCAATCATCAATTCTTGGGAATGAGTCATGCGGCTCACATTTGGCAATATGACATTGGAGCTCAACATCTTCCACCTAAGCAACAAGCACAAATCAATGGAAGAGCAAGAGCTAGATGAAATCTGCCTGATTAGCTTGGGTGCAGGAAAACATAGTGTTCACAAATTGCAGGAGGAATTGATGAAGAACAATGAAGAGTCTGATGGAGAATCCAGTGCCTCAGTCACTCTTCGGCCTGCTGACTCCCGGCACCACGGAAGGCGAGTGCTTAAAAGCGGAGGGGGCGAAACTCAGCTGCACTTTGCTGACTCACCTCCACGAGCGGACATGGAGGGACTTCTCCTCCTTGACCTCCATGAATCAGGCTACGAATCGGGAGTGGTTTACGTTAACATAGAAGCCACTCCAATTTTTGTTAGACTTTTATTTGCTTTACTTTAAGTTTTATTTGTGATTTATTTAATTTTTCTTTTTAAATTTTCTTTCATTTTTGTTTTCAGCCTATTTTTAAATTTTCTTAATTTTTTTTCTGTGTTCATTTTTGCAGTGCAAAATTTGCATAACACGAAAATTTGTGAGCATGTCACGAAAAGTCGCACACGTGCAAAATTTTCAAATTTCGCATTGGTGCGAATTTACACTAGCCACATACTCTGAGTACCCTCTTTACCGTTTTGTTTTATCCATAACTTTCTCATCCGAACTCCGTTTGTGGTAATTTTGGTATCGTTGGAAAGCTTAGAGAGTGTAGAATCCAAATATATCTAGAAAGAACACTTTTGAAAATTATTATGAATGTGTAATTTTCAAAATGCTCCAACTGGTCACTTTTTTCCTCTCTTTTCTTCTCCCCCAGCTTGTTCATTTGAAGCCCAGGTGTGGAGTGAATAAGGTGTCGATTGGAAAGCTTGCGAAGTCTCTATCTAACAACGGTACATATCATCAAGGAGTATGCTAATACTCTAACTTGCGTCGAGCCCCATTGAGGACAATGTGACATTTGGTTGGGGGAGGATTCTGGAAAGGAGTGGCTTTACATTATGCTTTTTGTTACTATTTTGAGCAAGCCCGTTTGTATGTTGTTCGTTGGCTTCTTTGGTTTTCCTTTTGTGAAAGGCTGTTATACTATCGACACTTTCAATTCAGTACTAACATCTTTGGATATAACCTGCGAGTTGGAAAATTGAAACTTTGTCTAATCCACAATTGATGTTAGATTGATTCCATGCCTAGTCGAGTGGATGATTAGTTGAATTTCTTGTTGCTTCGGCCTTTTTTATAACTACCTCTAGCTAACCACACACTATACATTAGATTTCAACGTAAGTGGCTTCTTCTTTAACCTCTAAGCTTTGCAAAACCTACCTAGTTCCGTTGACTACCTTTAAATGGGTTAAGGACCCCCGTAGAAAAGGAGGCGATGTATATTCGAAAATAAAAGAAGTGAAAAGAAAGAAAAGAAAAAGAAAAGAAGCAAAATTGCAACTTTGTAAGAGCTTGAAACGCGGTCAGGGGTATATGAAAATCTTTAAGCACGGTGCCCTAAGTGTGGTTAGAACCGCAGACTTAGTGCTCGTTACATGGGTGGATGGGTGAGGTTGAGAGTTGTAAGTCTTTGGAAGTCTTAGAAATACGTTCAAAGTAGGGAATTAAAACTGAAAGAGTTTGGGGTCGAAAGATCCTTATGGCTTGATGCCCTAAGCCTTAATTGGTTGGAAGTCATCGATGGATCCCCGTTACATGGACTTTGGTGAGGTCGATTCCTCAGCATTGCACCCCTACAACACAAAAAGAATTGTGGAATAAGAGTGGGTCCTGATCTATTTAGGTTGGTTAGTGTCTAAGTGTAGGTATTAGCCCAGTTTGGAGGAGAGTGCGGTTCGAGGTTTATTGTTGAAGCCGTCAAACAAACAACAGGTTTTGGTGGAAGTCTGCGGTTGATTCACGAAGAGGCTCTTTGATACTCAATTTTGTATGACATTCATTCTCGAGATAGTTATTGGGCAAGGGTTTCAGTGATTCTCATCGAGGGTTAGGCATTACTCATTCACAACCTTTTTGAAACACCATTTTTGTGAACATAATTTTGTTATCATTTTGTATGCTCTCTTTCTTTCTTTCTTTCATTGCTAAGGGACTAGCGTATGTGAGTTAAGGGGTGTGATTAGTGCTCAAAAAGTGCTATTTTGAACCTGTTTATTTAAGGTTTAAGCACTTTTTGTGCACTAATGTTGTATTAACGATTTGCACGTTGGGTCCTGTTACATTCTGCGTCACATTTTGTGGCTAATTTTGTAGTTTTTGCAAGCTATTAATGCCAATATTGTTGAGTCGGTCCAAGCACGAAAAATTGGTCGAACTCAACATTGCATATCCAGAATAGGAAGGAAGAAGGGCGAAGCAAAAGAAAGAAGAGAAGCCCGAAGGGTACTTCCAGTCTTGAAAATTTACTGTAGTCTTGTACGCTCTGTGCTTGTTCATCCTGCCTTTGACACTTTGACTTTCCTTTGTCACTTTTTGGTTTTCTTCCCATTTTGCCCTACTTGTTTAATGTCTTTTGAGATATTTGGTATTCATCCTATTTGTAGCTCTATATAAGCTCGAGCTTGTAGAAGTGGATCGATTTTTGGTGGACTTTTGGTGGAAATCTGACGTGATCAGTTTTCCCGCCGCTTTCCCTCTTGCTTTCATTTTCTTTGTTTTCTTTTTATTTCTCGATTACGAAAACACCCTTGAGGATGACAACTCAAGGGATGATTGGCTAAACCCCCTCCATCCTTGAAGAGGAGGGCTACGGGGCTAGGGTTTTGAGGTAAAATGACGGTTCTCACGTTTTTAACACATGCATTTGTTGTCATTTGCGTTTTTATCTCTCACACTAGGTTTAAATCCCTTATATGTGCTTTGATTGACGTGTTGGCAAGCCTTTTGGGTTGATGGATGCTGTGCTAGATCCGCGATATTGAGTTAGTTGTCTCTTATGAGTCCCTTGTAGGAGTGAATCGAAGAGGGTACTTTCCTTTGCCCGGGGACCATGGTGATAAGCAAATGCTATTTTTCAAAAGGAAAAATTTTAGGGTTTAGTTTTAAAGCTAAATGAAGATCCGGTTCGGGAAATGACTATAGGTCATCCTCTGACCTTGAGAAATGAACCTGAGGCCCTCGGTGTATAGGACCTCGACCCCGATAGCCCGATGCTTGAAGGTTCTTTTTCATATTTTACTTATTTTATTTTTCGGTTCCAAACATTAAACCCCCTGTTTCTACCAAAACCCCAAAATCCAAATTGAAATTCACCGTTTAAGCCAGCGCAAAATCATTTGAAAACCCGTCACAGTGTTCGACCTAGAACCACTATCTTTTGCATTAGCTTTGATACGACGATGGAGGAATTTAGGTTCATAAATATTGTTAGAAGCTGTATTGTGGCCGCGAATCAGCAAACGAGCAAAAGGGAAAAAATGTAGCCAATATAATTTTCATGTCTTTTTTTGGAACACTATAGTGTTTTGTTTGAAGGTGTCTGGCCCTCTTGTACGTGTGCTTCATTTGGTGGATGGTGAAAAGGCCTCTATGGAGCTCTACGTTGTAGCCATGAAAAATGAAGAAATCATTGTCAAAAGCTTTAATGGGAATGAGAAGAGAACTATAGGAAATCATGGAAATCATTGATAGGAGGTGGGAGGTTCGGCTATACGGCCTTTGCATTAAATTTGGGTATTTTGAACCCACGATTCTATTATGATACAAAGGATTAGAAGTGGACCTAGATTCAAAAATCTTTGAAGTATGTAGTTGCATGTCGAGATTGGTGAAAAATGAAAGATGAACAAGATACGATTATATCACAAGCCCCGGACTTGTACATGCATGCTGGGAACCTTTTGGTAATGAGTTTGCCATTAGAACAAGGAAGACTAAACCTCCAGGTTAGTCCTTTAGTTTTGTTAATTAGTGCATTGAAATTATTACATATGTTTGGTTAAAATAGGTGAAATGTTCAACTAATAATTTATTTATATTAATTGTAGCTGAATGGCGGGGTATGTTTGGATCAAGTACTAGAAGTTTGCAAAAGTTTGCATTGAGGGTTCTGATGACCTAACGTAATGCATCGGGTTGTGAAGATTGGGTATCTTTGAGAATGTAAGTTACTAGAGCAATTACATGCAATTGAATTTGTCTTTAGACTCTTTACAACATTCTTTAATGTAACTTAGATTCTTAGAAACTAAAGCATTGAGATATAATCATGAAAACTATTTGTTTTTTCATATTCATAGCAAGAGGAGAAATAGGTTGGACCATCAACACTTGAATGATTTGGTGTACATTAAGTACAACCGAACCTTGATGAAAAGATACATTGTGCGTCATACCATTGATCCCATCACCTTGAGAAAGATATAGATGATAACCTTGAATGGTTGATGGGAAGAATGGAAGATGAAGGTCTTTGTAGATGATTTGGTGTTTGGGGTGATGATTTAACATGGGTGATGTTGCGAGAGCTAGTGTTTGAGGAGCTTAGGGTTTATACAAGAGCTAAAGCAACCAAAAAACCAACACCAAAACCAAAGTATAGACCATCTAGCTCTAAACATACTCCTACTCTTGCTTTGATTGATGAAGATGAAGAGATGATTTATTCATTGGGAGAGGAAGATGAAGAAAAGGGGGAGTGGAAGATTGATGATGGGGATGATATTGATGACAATTTTCTTGATTTAGATTTAGATGTAGATACATGAGTGTTTATGTTGTCTTAGAACTTTGAATTTTTGTGATGATAGGAAGCACTAATAATGTTTGTTATTTTTGTTTGGAACTTTGAAATATTTGGATGATAGAGCCTTATTAATGTTTGATGTTCTTTACTTTATTGTATTTTGTTATTAAATGAAAATTATAGACAATATTTAGTTAGATATATAATTTTTATCGTGATAGGTAGAGATTAGCCTCGAATAAAAAGTACGCACCTCGAGTGCTTCCTTGTGCCTCAGGACCCCAGGCTTTTGAGCCTCGGTCAAGCCTTAAGCCTTAAAAACCATGGTCTGAGCCTATGACGGGTATGTGCATCGAGGACGTTGTCCTCTACCTCAGTTGCTACCATGTCCACCTCAGGAATCACTTCGAGAATGGGACTGAGAAACCATCACAGAAGTGTTCGGTGGAATCTCAAAGCGCATGGACTGAGTGGCAATGGAGGTATGGCGAAATAATCGAGCAAGAGCCTCATCAAAGTTTGGAATAACAGTTCCAGTGAGTACCAGTTCCCGAATGTTCTCAAAATCTATCCCGAGGTTAAGTAGAATAAATGATCATAAGGACTCGATCCATCTTGGACATTGAAGTCTCAGTATTAGAAGACTTTGGTAAGATAGATACAAGTTCATCCTTAAGGGCAAACATTCGTCCACTATAAGAAGATATATCCATACCGAGTTGTTTCAAATTAGCAATGGAGAATATTACCCGATAGAGATGCTAAATATCATTAGTGTACAATTTCTTCACCTGATTCCAAAGAGTGTAGCAAATTTTATAGGCCCCAATATTATATAGAGTCTTGGCATCTGTTAAGGATTAGTTTCCTAATCTATTTAGAAATGTTTTCCCTTCTTTCCTTTTCTCTTTAGTCTCCTAATTATAATTTAATTTTGTTTCATTTCTTTGCTCTAACACTTAAGAGTATAAATATGTATGTTCCCTCACTTTGTTAATCAATGAAAATCAAAGAGTTATTTTCTGTTCTGACATCAATTTTGCGCCATTGAGGACGTTGATTTTCGGGGATACTTGTGTCCACAGTAGTAAGATGATCCTCACAACCATTACCAATAAACCATAGGTCCACAGAATCTGCCCATGATTGATAATTCTCGCTTCTCGAGAGTTTATCCAAGGTAAGCATAGGAGTTCCAGATACAAAGGAATTAAAAGTCTGACCTTTCGCAACCATAGAGACATCTTTCTCGGTCATAGAGACGTCTTTTTCAGCCATAGAGATGAGAAATCAGTAGAGAGTCACGGAAGCAACGGAATCGGCACTTTCAGAAGGAACAAAACAACTCCAGATGGTGAGAGGGGCTTCAGTGGTGTCAAACTTTGACAAAAAATAAAAAAGAATCTGAAAATATATGCTGCCGTAGAGAAAAATGGACAAAAGAGGCTGATGCAGGTGTTGGATCAAACTAGGACACAAGTTGTAGATCGGTGTAAGTGACTCAAGTGGCGGTCAGACAATCGGGCTTGACCGCGTGCCCTCCGCGAACTAGCGGCGTGAGGGATAGCGTTAGCGCATGATGAACCTACTGCTGAAGATTTTTCACCAGCGGGGAGCTCAGGCTTTGACGATCCTGGTGGAGTGTCCATGCGCTGGAGTAAGGGTTGCCGGAAAATCTCGCCGGAAATTTCCGATGATGGGTTGTTCTGACGGTGACTGTGGCTCCCGAGAGGCTTTGCGACAACTGTAATACAACTGGAGTGAGGCATAGTCATTGAATGGGTTGTCGGAATTGACCACACGGCAAAACCCTAACCCTAATATTCTCAAACTCTTCTATGGCTCTGATACCATATTGAGAGAAAAGGAATTCTGTATTCTCATTAATTTACAAAGGAGGAAATATACATATTTATACTCTAGTGTTATGGCAAAAAAAGAAATAAAGTTGAGTCCAATTAAGAGACTAAAGAGATAAGGAAAAAAATCCTAAATAGATCAGGAGACTAAACCTTAATAATCATATTAGGAGATAAGAAAAAAAGCTTGATCTTAGATTTCCATACACTAAGGCCCAACCGTGAGACTAAAAATAGGCATTAGAGGTATAGATATATTAATCCAGCCCAGCAGGTAGATACTTAAAATAATATAACTAATATAGTCATAATATGAGTAAACAACTCGCAAACTAATAAAGTAGAATACTAGAGGAGCAACCTGTTGTATATCAATTGGCGAAAAACTATAAACGTCGAATTCATTCATTTAACTATATAAAATTAATTTGTGCTCAAAAGCAGCCCATGCCATTTTTTACCCTCATTCAGAATTCAACCCACAATATCTTAATTCTCAAGATGATCAAATTTTTATTTTTTTTATTTATTTTTGATATAAGTAAAAAGATGTTAACATTCATTACTATGGCTGGAGTCACCTACATATAAACTTGATTCATTAGATTGAGAAAAATAAATTATTGGTGCAGTGAATTGTTTCTAGAACGTACATTATTGAAAACACAAATGAACTTCAAGAAATCGGGAAACAAACAAAAAGAAATGAAATACCTTAAATAAAAAAATCGTAGCATAAAACTAAATAAGGCAAATATATCGTTATGACAAAAGCAATAAGCTTGCGCTCTGCAATAACCATGGCCTATATATCACTGAGAGCAATGATATCGGCCTCAAGCGAATCACTCAAAGGAACCAGGAAAACAGAATGCGCATGTCGACGAATGGCAATTAATTGAAGATTAACAGGACTGTTGATATTTGTCTCCTCTGATATATTAATAGCACACATTTGCGGCCCAATCAAATTTGGCACCATCATATTTGATAAAGTAGTATCAGCATCATTTACTGAACAGGAACTCACAGATGGACTGTGACTGGATAATTCTGATGAGAACACCATAGAGGCAGCAGGCAACTCAAACCGAAGAAGCATTCCATTTCTCAAACCTGAGAGAACATAAAATCGGTCAACTAGAACAAGTCTTACGTACATCCTGAGGGATACAACCACTAACAGCAGTTCCCAAAGTATTTGTTAATGAAATGGCCCCAGAAGCAAGAATTCTAAGGCCTTCATCAGGTAGGAATGACAAAATCTCCACTGAAGGCTTATGAGTGCCGATGACAAAGATTCGACCAATATTTACTCCAATCAATAAGGCAGCTGCACAACTATTACCAACTAAATTATTGAGAAAAAATGATGGTTTTTTATCAAAATGTTTATGAGGTATGGAAATGCAGGATACTTCATTTTGCAATCTCACATGCTGCATCTCATAAATTTCATATTGATATGCTGATACTGATCTGACCCAGATATATATAAAGCAGGGACTTGAAGTTGCAACAACAATTGAATTATATCCAACTGCCCCTACACTGATGCTTATATTTTCTGGAAACCAAGATGTACAAATTGGACAAGACAATGGAATGCCATCAGGATGAGCAACAGTTGTAGGCAAACAGAGTTTAACCCCATTTCTGTGGATCTGGACCAGCAAACCATCATCCACAATGCCACATGCTAAAGTGGAGACGTCAGGCTGAAATCCAACTGAATCAGTCACATCAGTAAAACTTAAACCAACTGATAATACCCTAGTCTCTTCAACAAATGACAGCACAAGAAAAGAATGATAAGAATCACTAACTTTCATTTTAACAGTCCAAATGCCTGTTATGCCTTGATAAATTGGAGCAGTCCTCCACAGCTTTTCCAAACTGATGCCACTTCGTATGATCCTTAATGATCCCTCTGGTGTCACTCCACAGCAGGCAAACATTTGATCATGTTCCTCATCATGGCAATCTACAACCGCCATATCCAGGATTGGAGCAATGTTTTGAATAGGACTTCTGTGAACCAGCCTTCCCTGTTCCAATTGCAGGACCATCCCATCCCCCATCTCTACAAGTGCAGCCAGAAATCCACCTGCAACCCACAAAAGTGCCTTGCAGGATAGACCTCTGTAGAGACAATCAGATAGATTAACTCTAGGGCCATCAGAGTCGAAAGAAATTTCAATCATAAAAAGTTCTCCTGTATCTACACAAAACATCATCCTTGAATTTTTTTCATTTCCCGGTTCCCAACTCAATGCACAGACATGTTTAGAGGATGATTTTAGAATACCACTGTCACTGTCTATGTTCATAGGGTCATCACCTTTAGCAACATAATCCTTTAGCTCTAGCAAGGCACTGGCAGCAACATTAAAGATGCCATCTTCATCACCATCATGTACTCGACATGACTCTTCAACAAAATTCTGCTCAACTGAAGTGGGTAAAATATCAAAGCTGAATCTACTCTAAACACAACAAGGGTTGTGAGCATCCCTAAGATCCATCAGAAGAGCATCACTAATCCTGAACATAAATGCAAATCCATATGAATGAGGAACTTCAACAATGCTATGTGCTAAATGTCCAGATTCAGCATACTGCGAAATAGCACGAACAGTATTTTCAATAATAGCCCATTCCAATAGAACTAGCTCAGTCAAAACTGCTCCCCTCCTGCACTATTAGAAATTTAGTAAGGAGTTTAGTTAACCTGAACAGAACACAAATGAAAAGAAATAAAAATCTTTCTGCTTTTCAGGGATCTGAACAGCTGGTTTCCAACTGCAGATTCTCTACATCCACAGTCAATTGGCATACCTATTTAGAATAATTGCTAGCACAGGGTTGTACCCTCTACTGGGTTGATTAAGAGAGTTTTGTACGGATATAAGTTGTTTAAAAAAAAATTAAATTAAATTAATATGGCGTCCAAAATAATTCCCGAAGTAGAGCTTAATGCCGGCAACGGGAACGCCGGCATTTGAAAAATACAGAAGCCGGCATCCGGGACGACGGCTTTTGAATTTTACTTACTCAATTGCCGTCGTTGTGAGCGGCTGACGTTGTGACTAAGTCCAAATCTGGCGTTGTCAACGGCGGCATTCACTATAGCTACTCTAATACCTTGTTTGTTATGAAAATTTAACTTCATAAACTTTATCGCTATTCAATATCCATTCCTCTTTGGACACTTAATCAGTTGAAAGGCTAATTTCCAGACGGATCCTGAATTAATCACTATTCGAAACGAAACAACCAGACAAACGAAAAACCTTAACCCAAATTAATTGCAAAAGTAAGTAGACCATCAACGGTTTGAATCAAACCTACAACCTGAAAATGCTGAATAACAGAATACTGAAAAATAAAGCCAACCCATCAAAATTTTCAGATAGAAATTACAACAATCATTCACCATTCAAACAGAAACAGCCTAAACAGACAAAATCCCATAACCCAAACTGATTACTGAAAAATAGAAATTGAACCCATCAAAGCTTTGAACCAAACCTACAACCTGAAAATGCTGAATAACAAGAATTATAACAGAATAATGAAAAAAAGAAATAAGCGAACCCATCGACCTTTTCAGATAAATTACAACAATAATTCGCCATTCAAACATAAACGATGTGAACAGAACAGAAAACCTTAACCCAAATGGATTACTGAAAAATAAAGTGAACCCATCAACACTTTGAACCAAACCCACAACCTGAAATGCTGAATAGCTAAATCATAACAAAATAATGAAAAAGAAAAAACCAAAAAAAATAGAACTTGAAAAACCAAAAAAAAAATAGAACTTGAAAAGAAGTTAAATTTTCATAACAAACAAGGTATTAGAGAAGCAGGAAAAACTTAATTCAACCAAATGCCGTCGTTACGACATTTGTGAATCAAATGCGTCGTTCTAGCGGCGGCAATTGAAGATAAATTCAAAAGCCGTCGTCCGGATGCGATACGTATTTTAAATGCCGGCGTTCCCGTTGCCGGCATTAAGCTCTACTTCGGGAATTATTTTGGACGCCATATTAATTTAATTTAATTTTTTTTTAAACAACTTATATCCGTACAAAACTCTGATTAAGATCTTTTGAAATAAAGCACATGCTCCATATGGTACCGTCCATACTGGTTCTGTGGACACTTCTAGCTATGCCTGAGTCCCCTTCTATTTCAGAAGGATAGAAAATTCTCTGAAATCATGGCATACATGAACCATCATCAAAAGAAATCTGTATCTAATCACAATAAACTAGGTACAACTGAATAAATTGCTTTTCAAATAGTGACAGAAAAGTAAATATGCTTAAAATGCAATCAAACTACCATAGAAATTCAACCTTATCAATGATATCACTGCTGGTAGCCATTGAAATGGAGAATTTATGGCCAATCGATCTTCATATGCACTAGTGGCAATAAAACAGCCGCTGAGTGGAGTGGGGGGAAGGAGAAAAGATAAATAAATAGCAGTTAGAAACATTAATAGGAATTTAAAACTCAAAACTCATTATTTTCCTTGAGCCTTCCTGATCCATGAAAGCAAATTGATAAGAGCAACTCCAACTGTGCTCCATGGAGACCAAAAAATCCCCCTCCAACCGTTCTCCATTTCAATCTCCAAATTTGGAGATATGTGAACTGTTATAGCATATATCTACTTTACATATAGAGTTGTAATCTATTAGGAAACTTGTCCTATAGAGATGTAATCTATTACGAAGGTTAGATTGGATTACGTACCGCCTATATTCACAATGGATCCAATGAAAAAAAACACACAGAATTCCATTCCTCAAATTCTTTGTCCTTCTTTCTGTAGTATCGAGCCTAGGGCTTGAGTTTGGTCGAAAAAAAAAAAAAAAGGCAAATTTTTTAAGTTTTTCGGAAGAACCTGGGGTCGGTAGAGTGTTTTGAAACACCACGTTAGGGTGGTTAGTGGGGTGCACCCTTGACACAAGAGAAGACCCAGCCTCTAGATCGGCACATCCCAAAGTCGGCAGAAATTTGGGAGGGGGAGAGGCACGTGAGTCTCAAGCGCAGTTTTTCTCCTCGCCTTAGTTCCTCACGAGCTAGCGCGTGAGGGCCTGTGGCTTCACCGCCGGCCACCAGACTCTTCCACCTTTGTCGTCAGGACAATCCATCCCGACTACACACTCCCCTTGTAGGGCTCGGGCAGTGTCTTTGGCCAATTTGTGTCACATCGGCCTTGTTTTCCTTGGGTTTCTTCCTACTCTTCTTGATTTCTTCAAGTTCGGTAACATCAAGAGGTGATTTGTGGTTTTTTGGAACCTAAATACATTCAGGTGTGGTGTTTTTCGCGGAAAGTTGGTCCTTTTCCTTGCAAGATCCTATTTTTTGATATTTTTCAGACTTTCAAAGACCTATTTGAGTTAGATCTGCTTCTATGACTAACCAGAAACCCTCAGGAGGAGTTGTGTGTCATTATTGCCATAATCCAGAACATGTACGACAACATTGTAGGAAGCTACATAATAAAAATCGAAGATTTCAATCTATTCATCATCAAAAATCACTTCAGTCTGCATTTACTTTTATCAATACACTCGTCGAGTCGATAAAGCCACGTAGCGTATTTTATTTGTCTTCCTGCATGGGTCATTGGCTCTGATGTTGTGTATGATAGGTAATTCCAATTTATTTACTACGTTTCTGTCACACCCTTCTACTTCTATTGTTACCCTTGCCAAATGGATCAACATTTTGTGTCCTTGATCATAGACCCGGTCATCGAACTCACTCTAATCGCTAAGGCATACATTAAGTTTCTGCAAATTCTCTTTTAATTTAATTTTTGTGAAGTAAACTCCTCATTACTACTAATTCTGATTATCTCATTCTTTTCTGATCATTGCTTGATTCAGGATCGACAAAGCGGATTATTGGTTGAGGACGCAAATATAGGGATCTCTACATCCTTGAAACAGAGGTGCCAAAGTATGTTGTTTGTTCTGGGGTTGTTACCTCATTCGAATTATATTGTCGCTTGGGTCATTCTTCTCTCCCTTTGTTGAAGAAGCTATATCCTCAATTTTCCAGCCTATCTTAATTGAACTGTGAGTCATGTCAATATGCTAAGCTTCATCGAGCACATTTGAGTCCTAGAGTCAATAAACAAGCTTCCACTCCTTTTGAGTTAGTTCAATATGATGTTTGGGGTTCTTGTCTAGTTTTGTCTCCGACTGGGTTTAAATATTTCGTTACCTTTGTAGATGATTTATCTAGTGTCACTTGGCTTTATCTAATGAAAAGTTGTTCTAAGCTTCTTTTCTCATTTTAGTGTCTTTCACACTGAAATTCAAACATAATTTCACGTTTTTGTGCAAACATTGAGAAGTGATAATGCCAAGGAATATTTGTCGGAACCTTTTCAGTCCTTTATATTACAACATGAGATTCTCCATCAGACCTCATGTATTGATACACCCTCTCAAAATGGGGTAGCTGAGAGAAAAAATAGACATCTTCTTGAGATTGCTTGGGCCATTTTGTTCCAAACGAATGTCCCTAAACATTTTTGGGTCTACGTAGTCTCCACAGCTTGTTTTTTGATTAACAGGATGCCCTCATCGGTTCTTAATTAGGCTACTCCTTACCACCAGTTGTTTCCAAATAATCCGTTGTTCCCTATTGCTCCCAAGGTATTTGGATGCACATGCTTTGTTCGGGATGTCCACCCTCATGTCTTTAAACTTGATCCGAAGTCCTTAAAGTGTATCTTTGTGGGATATTCTCATGTTCAAAAAGGGTATAGATTCCCCCTCTTCAACGCTACTTTGTGTCTACTGATGTTGCATTCTTTGAGACTACCTCATTTTCCCTTCTGTCTATTGTTACGCGTCAGAGGGAGGAAGAAGACTTGCTTATTTATACTCTTGCCTCACCCATTTTCTCTCCCTAACCTGTTTCTGTCCTAGCTTAGGTAAAACCTCCAATCAATCAGGTCTACACTCGGCGCCAACACCCCCCAGTCTTGAGCCTTCCAGGCTGTGACATTAGATCAGTCAATGATGATCTTCTGATAACTCTCTTGTAAGGTAAGCGATCGGTGTACTCATCCTATTTCTTGCTTTTGCTCTTATGACCACTTGTCATCACGTTCTTGTTCTTGTTCTTGCATTGTATCCTTAGACTCTATTTCGTTGCCAAACAAGGTTTCTGAAGCCTTCACTCACCCTAGTTGGCGTAGTGTTATGATAAATATGGATGCCTTAACTAACAATGGTACTGGGGACTTGGTTCATTTACCTGCTGGGAAGAAAGCCATTGGTTGTCGTTGGGTGTTCACGGTGAGGTTAATCAGTGGATCCGTGCTCAGTTGAAAGCCCGCCTTGTTGCTAAAGGGTAATGCTGAACCTGGCGGTGACGGACTATTCGACACTTTTTCCCTATTGAACACTTTTTCCCTTTGTTGCTAAGATGACCTTATGTTTGGCTTTTTATATCATAGCTGCCAAATTGGGATCTCCACGGTACAATGTCAAGAATGTCTCTTCGCAGCAGCTCGGGAGGAGGTGTATATGGAGCAACCTTCAGGGTTTGGTTTGTTGCTCAGGGGGAGAAAGTGAGGGTTTATCATCTTCGGAAGTCTTTGTATGGTTTGAAACAGAGTTCATGTGCGTGGTTTGGTAAATTGACCCAGACGGTTGAGGAACTGGCATCTGAAAGATTAAATCGACAGCAGATGTATAGGAACTCGGTCGAGTATCATTTTGGTAGTGCATGTGGATGATATTGTTGCTCCCATTGAGAATGGCTAAAGTATCCCATCTCTAAAGTCCTTTCTTCAAAGTCAATTTCATACAAAGGACTTAGGGATGCTAAGATACTTCTTGGGCATTGAAGTTATGCGAAGCAAACATGAAATCTTCTTATCTATCTCAAGGAAATATGTGCTCGATCTATTGCCTGAGACTGAAAAATTGGGGGTAAAACCATACAGTTCTCCTATGGTTCCAAGCGTTCACCTTTCAAGAGAAGGCGAAACATTTGAGGATCCTAGGAGATATAGAAGACTATTTGGGAAGCAAAATTACCTTATAGTCACTCGTCATGATATTGTCCACTCAGTCAGTGTTGTGAGACGATTACATGTCTTCTCGGCGGTTGATCATTGGGGCGGAGTTGTGAAGCGAGTCACATGTTCTTGAAAGATGCAGAGGCGTGGTATTTTATCTGATAATCATGAAACAATAGACTTGAGTGTTTCACAGATGCTGATTGGGTACTACAGGTTATTGTGTCTTTGTTGGAGAGAATCTAGTCTCATGGAAGAGTAAGAAACGGAGTGTTGTCTCTCGTCTAATCTGATAAATATAGCGATGACCGCGATCATTATGAGATCATGTGGCTTCATCAACTCTTAATGGAAGTCGGCATTAGGACATTAGTCCCAACAAAACTCTCGTGTGACAACTAAGCTACCGTTCATATTACTTCTAATATGGTATTCCATGAACGAACTAAGCATATTGAGATAGACTGTCATTTCATTCGTGAGAAAATACAACTCGGCTTGATTTCTACAGGATATGTAAAGACTGAAGAGCAATTGGGTGATATCTTCACAAAAGCTCTAAATGGGGACCGGGTTAGTCATGTATGTAACAAGTTAGGCATGATTAATATCTATGCTCCAACTTGAGGGGGAGTGTTATAACATATATCTACTATATATATAGAGTTGTAATCTATTAGAGAAACATCTTTATAAGGTTATGTCTATTAGGAATGTTAGATTGGTTTGTATATATGAAGATTCACCATGGATCAATAAACAAACACCTGAGAATTTATTCCTCGATTCTTTTGTTTTCCTTCTACATGAATAACAATATTCTCCCATTATTTATTATTATACTACTATTAATTATTTTATTCTTATAATAATAAAATGATTATTTTATAACATATGTTTATATTTCAAGATATATTTATTTTTATTATTTATTTATTTTATTAATTTTTTATCATATTTTATTATACAATATAGCAAATGATTTAAAATATTCATTTTAGATATTAATTTATTTTATTAATTTGTAAATCATTTTGAGCTATTTTCTTATGTAGATTTTATTAATGTTGCTTTATTTTTTAATGTAATATGATGCTTTATAATATTTATTAGTTTACTAATAAAAAAATATAATATTTATTAGTTTAAAATGCATTTTTAGGCTTTTAATCTATTTTTATTTAGTATGATTTTATTTATTTAATTAAAATATTCTAATTTGAAAAAATAAAGATTTAAATAATGAATAGTAATTTCAAGACAATTTTAGGTGTTGGTTGGAGTGGAAGAAAAGTCGCCCATCATCTCGAATATGGAAGATGTCAATTTGAAGTTGAAAATGAAAATTTATGGTTGGAGTTGCTCTAAAGGGCCTATTTGACACAGCTTTACAAAACCAGCGGCCCTTTTAAACGGTTGAAAGAAGGCTATTTGTGTTGATCACAAACAAAGCGCCCAGTGAAAGTAGTCAAGTCTGAAGCTCCCACCACTAATTGTTGGATGGAATGCATTTGCAAAAGAGCTTTCATCAAAAAGTCTCAGAATTTAAGATTGTTAATGTTGAGAATCATAAGATATTCTTATGATATTCTCTTATTTATCTCATTCTTTTCTTGTACCTTATTTTCCTTCATTTTTGTATTTTATTTGTTTCCTTTTTGTATCTTCCTGACCTATATAAATAGGTAGGACCTATACTGTATTTTTCTAACTCACTCATTCAATAAAGAAAAGTATTCTTTTCTTCTCTCATTCCACATGGTATCAAAGCCATGGTTGGTTCTGGAGTGAGTCATCTTCTAAGTCTGATCTTCTTTGGCGGATCTTCTCTGACAGATCTTCTCCATCGGATCTTCTCAGTCGAATCTTCTTAGTCGGATCTTCTCCATCGAATCTTCTCCGACACACCTTATCCGATGGATGTTCTCCGTCGGGTCTTCTTCGACGGACCTTCTCCGAAAGACCCTCTCCGACACACCCTCTCTGACGGTTCCTTTTCGACGAACCCTCTTCGGTGAACCCTCTTCGACGGACCCTCTCCGACGGATCCTCTCCATTTAAGTACATATGTAACAAGGCACAGTGCGCTATGATTTATACGCTCTGACTTGAGGGAGTGTTGAGAGAATCATGATATTCTTCTTTGGCCTATATAAATAGGTAGGACATATCTTGAATTTCTTAGCTACATTTCATTCAATAAAGAAAAGTATTATTTTCTTCTCTCATTTCACAGTTAACATATTAACTAAAAATTTTCTTTGCACAAATTCTTTTACAAAAGCCCTTCACTAGCATCCAGTGATACAACAAATAGTAACATGCACAGGCAACTTATCAGTAGGACGCATGCAAGGATGAAAACATCGGAAAATACAAATATATTGGCACTTCGATTTTATAGAAATATCGAATAAAATATTGACAAATGTTTTGATAAAACATCAGTATGACATAAATTACATTAAATTTTTGGAAATAATAAAATAAACAATAATATACATGTAAAAAGCAATTTCATAATTATAGTGAGATAAGTATGGTTAAGATATTATTTATCAAAATTTTATAAAAATTTATTTTAAATTATTTTGATAGTTATCGGTTCGAGTCATAGAACCACTAGGATTTAGCCAGGCCGTTAAGCTGAGGCCCCATGAAATTAGTCGAGGAGTGCGAAAAACCTTGAATCAGAGTTATTAAAAATCTTTTTGATAATTTATTTTCATATTTTTAATATTTTAAAATACAAACACATTTTTTTAATAGGTAATACAAACATATAAAATTTAAAGGATAAATATTAAAAAAAAATTAAAATTAAGATTGAAATTATAGTAATTTTTTAAATAGAAGTCATGAGATAAATGATGAAACAGTTAATATTGAACTTATAATTTATTTCATTCAAATCTATTGAATAATGTAAAATAAATTATGTACATGCACTATTTTTATTTTTCTATCAGAAACAATGAAAAGATATACTAAAAGAATATGCATTATTTTTTTAATATTCATATTTTATATTTTTAACTATTATATAAATGATATAAAAATGTTTGTCAAGAAAATTATAATCACAGTTTTATACTTTTAGTAATTAATTAAATTGAAATATATATATATATAGCAAGTTCGCCCTAGTCGAAAATGTGTGGTTATTCCAGCCTTTTGGCATGGGTTCAAAGCTCCACACTGTCCGTAGAAAATTTTAAGGGGGAGACTGACCACACATGGCCACCCAGAAAAAATTAGGAAATATCCCAAGAAATTGGCAAGAAAGTGAATACGGCAATATATTCACAAATATCCCCGATAAAAGCCCAAAGTTTCTGGGCACCAATTATCAGTCTGTACAGCACCCCACCAACAACATAAAAAATGGCGAAATTTTGCAGATAAAATTGTAAGTTTTAATCCATGCACACATGTACAGAACTTAAATACAAAAAAAAAAAAGGAGAGCTTAGTGACCCTATTCTAGTAAGTACATTAACATCACTCAAATTAGAAACTTGAGATATGCAATTGGGCTCATAACATCATTCCACTACATATTAAGAGCATATGTATGGATATTAACGACATGGACAGCTAATAATACACAAAATAATTTTTTTTAAAGTAATACACAAAATAATTAAGAAAGAAAACTTCTAATCAATGGACAAACATGTGTGTCTTCTAACTAATCTAACCCATTTTAATTTGTATCATCTGTATAATAAGTAATACCTTCAACTCTAAATCACTTAAAGAAAGTGTAAAAGAAACCATGCAGCTTGCACAGAACAGCTAGAGTCCAAAACAAAATCTATTCTAATTTTTTGTAACCTAAAAAAAAAATCAACATTTACTTGGAATCGATAGCCAGCATTCGTCCCAGCTGGTTCCTTAAGTTTCCCGGGCTGGAAAGTTGAACATGTGTTACAGGGAAAAACCTGACCCAACAAACAGAAGACAAGGACATTAAGGTAATCCATCAAAGAAGGCATTAGCATCCAAGATCAATAGGAAATGACAAAGCCCATGCCAGGGCCCAACATATCCTTTCAAAGAAAAAGTAAAAGAAAACCTGTGCATTTCATTGCAAAATCTGAGTAATGAAAGCTTCCCAGAATCAGAAACAACAACCAAAAGATCTCTCCCTTGCATCTACAACAAGAAAAGGGGGAAAAGAATACTGAAAATCATCAGGTAAATGCATTTTCATAGCAACTTTCTCCTATCTTTACCTTGATATTATGATTAAGTGAAAACTACATGTATATGACTAATAGTGTCCATTATTAATTAATGAATTAGAGGACCTGCGGATTTTGATAGTGGAACCTCTCCTTCCAATGTAGAACAGCAAGATCTTTAATTGTGCCAAATACAGCTTGCTCACATACAGATTGTACAATTCCATCTTCACCAATTATTACCAGCTCCAGGGATGTCTCCTGAATGAAATGACATCAAAAGAGTGACAGTTAAATTTAAGCCACCAAGGTATAACAATAAAGAATCTAATAACTCTTCAGTACTTGATTGCAGGTCAAATGAGATTACTTCATAGTTTTCTCCATTAGTAACAAATAACAATAGCGATAAACAGGGTACAAAGTGAAAATACAAAAACACAGAGAGAATTTTAGGAAGAAGAAGTCACTTGAAAAGAGTAAAATCAAAGAAACAGTGATATCCAGGATCATAACCTGGACTAAAGGAGAGATGGACATATTCCTACTTAAAAAAGAAGTTTCAAATGGAAGACGTACAAAGTTCAAGGACAAGTTGAGCAGCAAACAGAGAAAGAATCAAATGTAAGCTCCTGAATCTTCCACTCTGATACTTCAATGCATTTAAAGCCATCCTAGCCCACTCCTCCTACAGTTCCTAAAATGAACAAGATAGAATTGACCTCCCAAAGTTACCACCACCCTCGCTCACAAATTCTCCATGCCAGCTAGCCACCCTCAACTTCAAGGTTCTTGGAACTCAGTGAAACCAAGAAAGTAAACAAAAAAGATGGGGGAAAAATTGACAAGTAAAGAAATCGGTTCGGCATGTCCTCTTCCTTCCGTACCCCTTACTTCTGTCTTTTATGTTCCTGATTCTCCTTTTAATATGATTTCTATCAGTAAGTTGACTCATGACCTTAATTGTTTGATTACCTTTTTGATAATTTTGTCACATTGCAGGACTAGAGTACAAGGAGGACATTGGCATAGGACGTGAGCTTCAAGGCCTCTTTCATCTTAGCTCGCCTTCATCTTCCACTGCTTGCACCTCCATGGATACTCCTCTCCTTATTCATAGTTGCCTTGGTCATCCGAATATTTCCAAGTTTCAAATAACAGTTCCTCGTTTTTCTAGTTTGTCCTCAATTAAGTGTGAGTCATGTCAGCTTGGGAAATATACTCGTGTCCTATTCCCCAAGCGCCTAGATCAACAAACAAAGTCTCCTTTCGAGCTTGTCCACACTGATGTTTAGGGTCCTTCCCGGACTGAGTCTACCTTGGTTTTGGTATTTTGTTACTTTTATAGATGATTATTCTCGTTGTACTTGACTATTTTTAATGAAAACTTGAGCTGAGTTGTTCTCTATTTTCCAAAAGTTACATGCTGAAGTTCGAACTCAATTTAATGTCAAGGAATATCTTTCTGGACCATTCTCCTCTTTTTTGTCCTCACATGAGATTCTTCATCAGTCCTCTTGCGCTTACACTCCTCTGACAAATGGGTAGATAAAGTGAAACGATCATTTGGTTGAAACCGCTCGCACTCTCCTCCTCCATCATAAGGTTCATTTTTGGGGAGATGCTACCTTAGCCGCTTGTTATTTGATCAATCGTATGCCATCATCTGTCTTACATGATAAAATCCCTCATTCCATTCTTTTTCCAAACCAACCTCTCTTCTGCCTTCCCCCTCGTGTCTTTGGTGGGTTTGTTTTGTCCGCTATTCTTACTCCTGAATGAACAAGCTCGACCAAAACCACAAAATGTCTTCTCGGTTATTCCCCGCTTCAACAAGGTTATCGTTGCTACTCTGTTGATACACATTGATACTTCGTCTCTGCCGATGTCACATTTTTTGTGAACTCTTTTATGTTCCCTATCACCCACCCTCCCAGTTCTAATGTCATATCTCTACCCCTTCTTTATCCCGTCCCGAATACCTCACCTGGACCTCTAGCTACGCCACCTAGACCATTGCATGTTCATACTCGTCACCCGCATACTAACACCGGGCCTCCGGCTAACTCATCTCCTATGGCGCCTTACTCCACGACGTCGGTCTTGCCATCTCCTGTTGATCTTCTCATTGTCATTCAGAAAGGTACTCGTTCCTCTCGTAACCCCCATCCTATTTATAATTTTCCGACTTATCATCGTTTATCTTCTCTATACTCCGTCTTTGTTTCCACCTTGTCTTTTGTTTCTGTTCCACAAACTGTGCCTAAAGCTCTATCCCATCCGAAGTGGAAACAGACTATAGTTAAGAAAATGGTTGATCTACGTTCTAGTGGCACTTGGAACCTAGTTACCTAATCTGCTGGATGTCGTTGGGTGTATACAGTGAAGATTAGCCCCAATGGTTGAGTGGATCGTCTTAAGGCTTGGTTAGTTGCAAAAGGGTACACTGTAGTCTATGGTTCCAAGTACTATGATACATTTTCCCCTGTCGCCAATATTGCCTCTATTCGTCTTCTCCTATCTATGGTTGCTATGCAATCTTGGCCTTAGTATCATTTGGACATCAAAAATGTCTTCTTACATGGCGACCTGGCAAAGGAGGTCTATATGGAGCAACCACCTGAGTTTGTTGCTTAAGGGGAGTCTGGATTGGTATGCAGGTTATGCCGCTTATTATATGGCACAGACGATCCTCGAGCTTGGTTTGGCGATTTAGTTAGTGGTTCGGGAGTTTGGGTATGACTCAGATCTTTGGGATCCTTTCGTTTTTCTATCATCATACAAGTTCAAGGCAGTGCATTTATTTGATTGTTTGTGGATGACATTGTTATCACGAGCAATGATTAGGTTGGCATTCAAAGGTTGAAACATCACTTTATACACTTCGGACTAAGGACAGGAAATTAGTATTTTACGCAGGGATTGAGATAACTTCGATCCATCCGTGTGGTTATGAATCGAGTATGCCTTGGAAATATTAAAAAAGACAGGCATGCTAAATTGCAAACCAGTAGGCACTCTTATGGATCCGAATGTCAAGCTCATACCAGGACAGGGGAAGCCTCTACGTGATCCAGGGAGATATCGATGACTTGTGGGAAAACTAAACTATCCCACCATCACCCCAACTAGACATTTCCTTTCCGGTGAGTGTCGTTAGTCAATTCTTCCAATCATCATATGATAGCCACTAGGATGTTATAATTTGTATCCTTCGTTATATTAAGAGAACACCAGGCCAAGGGGTGTTATATGAAAACATAGGTGGTCACACCTAGATTGTCGGATATTGTGATGCAGACTGGCCAGGTGCACTTGTAGATAGACGCTCCACTTCTAGGTATTGTGTATTTATTAGTAGAAACCTAGTATCCTGGAAGAGTAAGAAACAAGATGTTGTAGCCAGATCAAGTGTTGAAGCAAAGAGTTATGGCTTTGGCGACATGTGAGCTCATATGGCTAAGACATTTTCTTCAGGAGCTAATATGTGATAATCAAGTTGCTCTTCACATTGCATCCAACTAGGTCTTTCATGACAGGACCAAGCATATTGAAGTGGACTGTCACTTCATCATAGAGAAGATTGCATCAAGATGCATATTCTTAGTTTTATCATTTCGGTGACTGTTTATGACAATGTTCGAATCTCTCAGAGGTCCTAGAATTAAGTAAATTTGTAACAAGTTTGGTGCATTTGACCTATATGCTCTAGCTTGAGGGGGAGTGTTGAGAATCAGAGAATATTCTCTAGATATTCTTTGGTTTATCTCCTAACTTTTGTGTACATTATCCTCCTTCCTTTTACATTTTATGTTGTTTCCTTTTTGTTCCATTATTTTGTATATATATAGGTGTCTCTATACTATGTAATTCATCCCTTCAATAAAGAAAAGTATTATTTTCTTCTCTCATTTCACATACTCGAACCTAGAACCCCCCATAACCTAATCAGATACCTTTACCATTTGAGCTAGGCCTCAAGGGCAAAAAATACGGGAAAAATAAAACAAAATAAACAGCTCTAGTCCCCGAAACACAAGAAAAATCAAATCACCATCATCCTTGCATATGCTGCACCTAAAATCATACACAATGTATACAAGGCACCTAGGCCAAAAAAGAAAAGAGATACACAAAGACCCTCACATTATTTACAATCCAACCAATCAATAAAATCAAATAAAGACCATGAGTTAAAACCTACATGCACCCTAAATCTAAACGATGAAAAAAAAGAACCATAAAATAGCTTGGTCATGATTGAATCTCGAAGAACTCTTTTATTTTTTTTTTTTGATGGTAAACGATATAAATGTGTATATATGAAAAAGAGCACAAGGTGCTTTCAGAGAGTACAAAAGAAGGAGCAGGAAATGCGGACTCCCACTCACCTATACCCCATCGAAGACGAAAATCTACCAGCAGTCTAAGTTATCGACCTTTATACAACTTAGCCCACGACCATAAGGAAAACAAAAAAATGATTTCATCTTTGTGAAACGGAGGGCTTCATTCTCGAAAATCACCTATTCCTTTCCAGCGGCGTCGAAAATCTGAAGCGCGCCATCCAAAGCTCTCTTAGTTTTTTAGAGCCCGCACTAACACTTTGCCACCTTGAGGAGAAGTTGGCAGGCTTGAGCGGGAGACACCCGATTAAAATCGGTAATAGCGAAGAATCCATAATATCTTGGCTCTCGAGAAGCGATGGATAAGCAAGTGATGCTATTGTTTCCTCATTCTCTTCACATAAACAACACTGTTTGCTAGGAAGTCCCCTCCTCTTTAGGCACATCGGAGTAAATGCCTTGCAGGGAAGGCTGAGCAAAAAAGCCCCGATTTGGGGGCAATTGGGTTCGGATGGATTGCCCGAGGAAGTGCGCCAGGAAGAAGAATACCTCGACACAATACATAAGACTAAGCGAAAAACCATTAGTCGAAGTCTCCTTTAATATGATCGATCCTCTTGAAAGGGCTTTAATTTTTTTGTTGTGCGGGAAAGAGAGAAGGAACCTTTCCTATACCTCCCGATCATTAAGAGTCTAAGAAAGGCTGAGGACCAACCCCGTCCTCCTTAAAGATTTGAGCATACGCCACCCCTAGCATCATAGTTCGCCAAATTGAACAAAGTGGGGAAAGGCATTGCCTGTAGCAGTTTCATTGCACCAAAGGGTCCTTCCAAAATCGACCTCTACCATTACCTAAGGAGGAAGCGGAATTTTAGAGAAGGTGTGCCATTCTTTTCGATGTCTTTCCATAGTCGATACCAGCCTCCCTGATATCACAGAGTTCCAACCCCTTCCTCGCCCAAACTTGGCGGCGATCACGGTCTCAAAGAGAGTCCCTCTCATTAGCAAACCGCCCGGCACCACTTGCAAAAGCAATGCTTGATTCATCAGAAAGACTATCTCACCTAACCCACCTCTCTTTTCTCTTCGAGCAAACGGTATTCCAATTAATGGTGGGGTTTACACTCTAGATTTACCACCACCAGATAAATCTCTCTGAATCTTCTCCAGCCTAGCCCAAACAATCTTTGGCATTCTAAACAGAGAGAGGAAGTAAATAGGAAGACTAGACAGTGTACTTCGGATGAGGGTAAGTCTCCCACCCTTTGAGATATATTGTCTTTTCCAGGAGGACAATCTATTTCTAAATCTTTCTTGATAGAATCCCGAGCTCGAAAGCCTGAGGAGCACCAAGGGGAAGACCCGAGTACTTAGTGGGAGGAATCAACCCCACAGTAAGCTCGGTAGCTAACTCCTCCCGTTGTCCACCCTCCCCAAGAGGATAATCTCGCTCTTGTTGAGTTAATTTTCAAACTGAGAAGGCTTGAAACCACGGTAAGGTCCATCAAATACATCATTGTGTGGATTGGCTTCCTGAAAATGATAGTATCATCGGCGTATAAAAGATGAGAAAGCAACTGATCTCCCCGCATCTACTGCCCCCGAGCACATCGAGAAATAAAATTGTCTTCCAGCTCTCTTTGCTTGGAGACAGGCGAGGAACCATCACAGATAACAAACAAATAGGGTGATAAAGTCCCTTGTCTGAACCTCAGAATAGGAAGAACCAGAAGGAGAACCGTGTCGTAGTAAGCGTGGTTGTGGATATGCACCGATTAATCCGACTAATCCATTTAGAGCCAAACCCCATTCTCAGCATACGCGAGAGAAAGTCCCACGATGTGATCGTAAGCCTTTTCAATGTCTAACACAAGGATCCCTTTCTCTTTCCCTCTTAGAATGGAGTCCACCTGACTTCATTAGCTATTAACCTTTGCGTCGAGAATCTCTGTCTCCCTTCTACGAGCGCGTTACGAGGCGGGAAATAACTAAACTCAAACCACTTTTAGTCTGTTGACGACACTTTTGATAAAATTTTATAAAGTACCGCCTATTTGATGGGTCTTAGGTCATTCAGGTCTCGACGGATCCTTGAGACAGAACGAGAAAAGTAGTATTGGACTTTTCCTGGCCCGATCATTCTAGAAGAATTCCCTAAAGAAACCCATAACCTCCTCTTTCACGAAGTCCCAACTGAAAGACCAGAAAGCTAATGGAAAGCCATCAGGGCCAGGGGCTTTATCATCATTAAACCCGAGGCTGGCACGCTAAATTTCCTCATACGTGAACATTTCTTCCAACTTAGCGGCTTGATCTTCACCGATCAAATTGAAATAAGTGCAGGAAGGCAAATTCAATTGATTGGAAATTTGAGAGGAGACTTTGGAAAGCCTGAAACGGACCTTCTTTAACCTCATATTCCTTGACAATTTCTACACCATTGATCACGATGCTAGTGATAGAATTCCTCTTTGTGAAATTGGCCATCCTGAAAGAACAGTGTTTACATCTCGCTTCTTTGCTTGAATTCTGGATTTTGTCTGAGACTCTTAGAATCGGCCCAGATTCCTTATAATTATCACTTGTATTCTCCTCTCCTGCATGACCAGACGACTCCTTAGCACTGCCGTCTGAAAATCCTTCTCAGGCCTCCCTTTTTATTTAATTCCACTTTGCAAAAAACCTCTCTATTCGAATCTTCAAATACCTTCGGGGCCTTTAATTTCGAAACCAATAATGAAGGAACGAAATGAGGCACTGACCTCTAAGAAGATCCTTAAAGCCTTGAGCTTCAACCACATATTCTCTTAGGAAGGCGAAGCGGATTTTATCCCATCACTGTCTAACATCACAGGGCAGTGGTCAGACACAGGTCTCGGCAGAGTTCTTTGCATCGCATTGCTTCGCTGACTTTCCCGATCGGTGACACAAAAATGTCGAGCGACATCCGGCGGTGTGGCCACCCTCCACGATAAAAAGGGCCTCCTTGCACTTGGAGATCTCTAAGCTTGGCTCATTATGCTTCATTAAAGCGCCTCATATGATGAGATCCACCACAAGTAGAGTTTACTGTCATTGGGAGAAGAACCGCTGTTGATCTGCAATGCACGAGGCCTCCACGAGGCCTCTCAAGCCCCAGTTCTTTGAGCAATTCCATACATCTCTTCAGGACCATAGACCACAGTGAAGGCCCACATAAAGCCATCCCCCGCATTTTTAAACATACATATTACAGAGAAAAATCGCCTATTTAGGTCCTCCCACCATCTCAGTTTCTTGTATCCCAGCTTTAAGGATACCCCCGGCGGTTCCCTGCCTCTGACCCTCCGCTCGGTAATCTACCCCACCCAGTGCAGGCGTGGTAGAATTGACTCTTGGATTTTAGTTTCTTGCAAGCACACCAAATCTACCCTCTGGGACCTAATAAAATTTCTAATAACATTCCTCTTGTTTGGATTGTTCGCTCCTCTGACATTCCACGAAAACAGTTTAAGCTGTTTCCCCTTTAACAAGAAATTCCCCTGTCTCTCACCTCTATTAGGCTCTTTCCCGCGCAATTTACCGTGTCATTCCAACTTTTCTGACTCCTCTACATCTAGTCTACCCGGTAAGGTAGCCCTTCCTCTTATCTCCTTCTTGTTGAGCTTCCAATTTTTATGATTTAGTCTCTCCTTCCAAAACCCACTAGTTGTGACCTGAAATTCACTAAATTTAAACCATAAACAAAATTATCTCCCGATTATTATATCCACGTGCTCTGAGATTTAAGTGGCTCCTCTTATGATTCTTGAACATCTTCTGTTGATTTGCCATCTCTACCCTTCCCATCCACGACCGTCAAGCGTACACCTCAAAATGGTTCCATCACAATATTTCATTCTCAAGGAATTCCCCCAAGCCAGAAGAACCCCCGGGAAGACGGGGCCGGCCAAAAACAGAGAATAGGGGAGAAGAACAATCAGTCGAGGACAGAGTTTCAAACCTGGATCCTATTGCATCGATTCGGAGCTCTTTGTCGTCATCTCGGGTCTTGGTACCTTCTCCCACGAACAAAACTGCCATCCGAACATCCCTCTGTTGCATTCCCTTGGCCCGAACATCCATTGCGGGCTCGGTTGCCTGACCACAACCCATTCTCCCAGCGGCTCTCAAACACAGGAGTTTCCCCGTGCGCGGATGACCCGGAGGCATGCGGAAGGGTCCCTGCCTGAATCCACGCGGGGTCGACCCGGGAGGTGGGGATCCTCACGCGAGCTAGCTCCCCCTCCTCCATCCTCCGCATTTCTTTTGATCCAGTAACATCCCCCGAAGGGCCAGACCGGGCCCCTTTAAAAACTTTCTTCAGTCCCCAAAAACCCCTTTTACCAGCCTTTAATTCCCTTAAGTCATTTGACGGGCCGGCCTGCATCCCAGGCAAATCTGGCCCAAACAACCCAACCAAGCTGGCAGCCCCATCGGTTGAAATGTTGTAGGCTCCAACCTGCTGCCGCTTTAAGCCCCTCTTTATTGCCAGGTCTTTAAAACATACGGGCTCCTTACGATTCCCAGCCCTTGGCCCGGGACCCGGACTCCTTGGTGAGGAAGGAAGCGAGCCGTGCTATTGGCCAACCATAGATCCGCTGCTTTGGATAGGCCCACCTCCCAAAACACGAGCCGTCTTGTTTGTTCAATGATCTTGAGTAGGCCCCACCTCTTGCCATTCATCGTCGCTGACGGCGAGAGGGCCAGTCGATCCGCAGCGGACCCGACCTTTTCTCCGGTTTGCCCAGCGTACTGCTCCTCACATTCTACATGATTGCTATTTGGCCCAGGGAAGCTCACCCGCTTGACCGCGCGTGTCTCCACATCGTCTTCTTCCTCTGAATTTTTCACTTCATCTCTTGAGCTTCTGAGGGTAGACGATTACGGGAGAGATCTCCCGCGAATCTGCGGTTGAGATCTTGGACATACAGGATGTTAGCGACGCTAGGTGCGGATTACCTACCACCTTTATCGACGTCGGCCCTTCACCTACATTTTCTTCTACGTGTTCTTGCATGCAAAGCCACGAAACCTCCGCGCATCTCTAATTTTCTTAGAATTTCGGGTTTCCATAAGATGAGTGGAAGCCCTACCGCCTAATCCACACTCTTGCAGATGCTGCGCCTCGAACACCCGGCTTAGGCCTCCACCATTCCTTTGTAAACACCTCCTTTGAAACTTCTTCTGCGGCTCGAGGACCAGCTGCCTTCTGCGGCGAGTCGAACTCCAACATTAAAAGATCTTCGTTTAAGACTGCTAGCGTCACTTCCTCGTTTAGTCTCCAGGCTTCTTTAAACCAGACCTCCATCACCTTTCTTGCGAGGATATGGAGTGCAGTTTTATCTTCATTTTTCGATCAGCCAGCTGCGAGAGACCCTGACTCCTTCCCATGAAGCCTTGGTCTCAGCGTCTGACACACCGCACTTTCCATACCCTCGCCTACTACATCCTCTTCCTTAGGTCGTCTTGCCCCCCAGTATGCCTACACTTTTGCTTGACATCACCTTCTCATCCCCCTTTGCGGGTTCTGCTTTCATAGTCCTCATGGGTTTGCTCTCCTGAACAGTTTCAAATCCCGAGCCTGATTTTTCCTTGGCTATAGTCGTCCATTTAAGAGCCCCCTTCCTTAAGGAACCTTCCATCTTTTCCTTAAATCATCGACCGTGAAGCGGAATGAGGAACCTCCCGGCGGTGTTTTCCGCCTCCCGGCTGAAAAATCTTCCTTTCTCCCTCCATTCGAAGGGTCTTCTAGCAAGAGCAAAGGCCCTACAACATTCTTCAACTCCTAACAAAAGCTTGTTCATCCCCTCTACTCCAAACAGGATCCACGATACTATACCTCTACTCCGTTCTGTGATGAAACATTTTGCTTTTTTCCTATACCTTCCATCTTAAACTCAAAAGATTTTGACTCAACTGCAAACCAATTTCCATTTCTTTCGTCTTCTCTCATCTCTCACCCACCTATTTTGACTTCTTTTCAGACCCAGTTTACACGATGTCGAAAATAAGCCTGAAAAGTGCTGATGCCTTGTCTCTTTCCTTCCTGACAAAATTTTGCACCCGACTAAGTGACATCCTTAGTAAAAGATGGCATCGCTCTGAAACACTATAAAGAAAATAAAGCTACCAGATCATGGTCGCCTTAGGGCAGAACAAGCATATTATTTGTTGATACCACCTCTCCTTTAAACAAATAGCACCAACTTGGAAGAAACCAGTCCTTCCTTTTTAGCTCATCTAGAGTTACAATCATTATACAACTTCCCAAGAATAAAAAATAAATCTTCATGACCATACATCGCCTGAAGGGGACACACTAGCGTTGCAAATTGCCAGGCAAGAGGAAAAATATTAAATTGTAGATAGGCCTTTCTTTGAAACCCACCAACTCGTGACATCCAAAGCTCCCCTCCCAATCCACAACCTTCTGAATAAAGGTCTCAACTCTCTCATTTTCCAATCATTAATATGTCTTGCAAATACTGAATTTCAATGGCCTACTTCCCTCACCTACTCCCACCAACTAGTCACCAAGCAGCATCATAACGACTGTAAGAAACAAACATAGAAAACCCTCTTCCAAGCAGTCCTCTTCACACAACTTATCCTTCTTAAATCTCTCAATTCAACTATTCCCTACCTTAAACATAACCCTTTTACTAAACTCCATCTAACCATTCCTGATGGCCTTCACAAAACCCACATTATTACATCCCTTAGAAGCTTCAAAATACCATCTTCTCTCTTCCTCCCCATACTTACCAACAATCACCTATTTCCATAAAGGGCCATTCTCCTAACAAAACGTCCAACACCACTTTCCAAGAAGGATCTCATTCAGCACAGACAAATTCCCAATACTCAGCCTCCATCCACTTTTCCATGCAAACAATTGACCACATTATCAAGGGCTTTGTGACCTGTCATTTTCTTTGTTAATTTTTTTTTAATAGGTAATCAAGAGATGCATTGATAACCAATGATCATGAAGAACTAATAACCCTCCAAACCAAAACCGCTCTTTGGGACAAAAACAAAAACATTTTCATTAAAAGACTAAACAAGAGAAGGATGACAAATCATTCCCTTGATACAAAACTTGATCCAAACAAAAGAAGAGAAAATTAATTCAAAGACATCAAAACATCCAAACATTACTATTTAACATTTTATATCAACATACCAAAATTCAAGAGAGGAGAAAACCGCGAATTTTTACAGGAAAAAATAGTGGGAGGAAAGAACTTGCCGAAAACGATGTCGTTGGAGGTAGGAGAGCGGAAGTGGCCGCGAACAACCTGGAGAATGACACTTCCCCTGAGAACGCACTTGGCTAGATAGCGGGCGCCGTTATTAGAAGCTGATCGAGACTTGGTAGATGAACATTCTTCCTCAGAAACCGCCATCGACTGGTCACAGTGGAAATGCTAGGTATTTTTTCCCGGAATATTTTAGATTTCTAGGGTTGTTCAAGGTTATTATGAAAAGCGAGTAGTGGGTTGTTTTTTATTACACGTGTTATGAACAGACAAGAAAGACGAAGTTGAACAGAAGAGAGGCGGTGTGAATTGTGACTAAGGCTCTCACTCCAAAACGCAGCGTTTTGGTTCATCGTTTTTGTATGGTTTAACGTTTTTGAAAAACGTTTGGAGTTGTTTAACAATTTTATTTTTTTTTAAATTTGATTGATAATAAGATATCTTATTTATAAAATACTACATAGTAAATACTAATCGACAGACGACAGACTAGTCATCCGGACACCTCACTGTTATGTTTTATTTTTTAATTGAACAAAAAAACAAAAATGTTTACATCGTCTTTGCCCCCACATGTCCAAAACCCTAGTTTTTTTTTTTTTTTTTTATAACTCCGAACCAGTTAATACATACCTCGACTATTTCTATCGGACCTTGAAATTAACTTCCGAATAAAACTTCTAATGGCCTTAAAAATACTAAAACGGGTGAATGTTGGAATAAACCTCAAAGCCTTAACCGATTTTTTTATTGAAAGATCCTTATTGAGACGCTTTGTAAGGCATATTTAGCGAAAAAATCAGGCGCACGGCCTTTTAAAAAAAAAAAAAAACCTCAATCCCCAACCGCCGTTATTTCGCTTTTTTTATCTAGCAGTCCAGTTTCGATCCGTCTTTTTAGAATAATTCAACGGTATATTTTTTGTCAAGCGGTTGATTTTAAATCGAACGTCTAGCGGTCGAAATGATTTAACGGATATGATGATCATTGTTATAAATAATCATGGCTTGTTTTTACAATCCGATGGTTATTTTGTTCCGAAAAGTTATCATCTTACTAAAATCATGCAACTTTCATTCTATTCGTTCATTATTGTCCATTTCCGTTTTATTTTTTCTCGAATAATTTTTCTTTATTCTTTATCTAATTTTTGGAAAATCTTTGTGAATGAAGGTATGTTTATTTATTCGTTATTTTTTTTTTATGCATTTTTATACTATAATCTATATTTTTTATACTATAGTTTTATTTAGTTAATTTGATAATATAATTTTTAGTTAATTAATTATATTGTTTATTTATAATAATTATTTTAGTTATATAATGTTCAAACTTAGTTATTTACTATAATCTTATTTTAGTTATATTATGTTTGAAACATTTTTATACTATCATTTTATTTTAGTAATTTGAAACATATTACATACATGCATATTTTATTTTTAATGTATCTTAGTTTTATTTTGGTTTAATTTGATAATAATAAATTAAGTTAGATATAATGTTTGAAACTTAGATATTAAACATCACACTATTTAGTAAGTTGAAACATGTTCCTTACATTAAATATTAGTTATACTTATATAATGTTTGAAACTTAGATCTTAGACATATTTAATGTTAAAAATTTAGATCTTCTTAAATATCGTAATGATATTATTAAACTATATATCATGTTAGAAACTTAGGTCTTACTTTTATGTTAAATTTACATATATATATATAATGTTATTATAATGATATCATATACAAAAATTACACTGATTTGAATTTTTTTTCAATAAAATCACATGTGTTTATAGAGATAGGCTGATGGAAGTGGAGGCGAGATCACACTGTGGAGGTATTGCACACCTTTAGAGGGACTATTAAAAAATTGAGCAGGTTTGTAATTGTGTAGTTTAAGCATAAAAAGTGAATTGGAATTCTCATTAAGTTTAAATACATCATCACAGTCCCATTCAAATACTAAGAAGTGTCAGGTAATAGCCGTAAGTAAAGCAAGTAAATGACTTTTAGAACATAAAGTAAATCAAAAGCGAAAAAAGCAGTTGATATTAAATAAATTCGAAATTTGGTCCTGAGGCGTAATGGGAAGCATCCTGATCATTGATAATGATGAGGAGGAGGAGAGTGATGAGGATGTGTATATGTATCTGGCTGACATGCACCTCGATGAGCGAGATAAATATCGAAGCGATCATGCATTGAAAGCTACAGTAAATGGGTAGAGATCGGGTCGTAGGATTTATGAGAGACAAAAGAAAAATAGGTAAATCTTTATACTAATTCATTTTTCACATAATTATGTATAAAATGCGTAAGTTGATTTACTTTACACCATTACGATAGCGATCTTACGCAGCAGTGATCCGTCAAGGCGTATACAAAGATCACAAAGTGTTCGGCATACGGATCGATCACCGCCCAGTGCACCATCATTCTCTGAAATATTTGGATGCAAAGCAAAAAAAGCACAAAAAATATGTTGAGTGGATTCATTCGAAAACAATGGATTAATTATGAAGTTCTTCATATATGAAAGCGTTCCACCTCGAAAAGTGGACTCGCACCATTTTAAGAGCATGATTTTAGTCTGTAATGACGAGTTTGTCTAATTGTATAATATGTTTTACATTATGATCTTCATATGAAATATATTTTAATAATCAGCTTTCCTTGAATTATTATATATAGGGATGGACATCGAACCACTATCTCTGTATGAAATCAAAAGCAAGTACTTGGAAATAGAGTATAAAGACACGGAAGCAGGTCAACTTACAAAAATGAAGTGGAGACATATGGATAATACCAGATTATGTGATGGATGGATCGGGCTAACTAAATTGAGCATAATTAATTTTGATGATGCTTTTTCAACCGGAACCGGGTTGAGCTTGTTGAAATTGCTGGGCCGGTCCGCTGACTCTCGATGTCGGGCTCCTCTACAAAAATAAGAAACAAAAAATTGATCGGGGATGGCAGTTGCCTCTCCGTGCCTAAGTCGAGTTAACTAGATGGGAAAGATCATTTCTTGGGAATGAATTTTATCTTGTCACTCATAGATGGGGTTATGCAAGTATTTATAATGGGTGATCATGATAACTTTCATAGTTGGATGATGATACGATATTTCTCCCATTAGGTGAGGGATTTTCTTTCTTTATCATTAATCAATTAATAAGGGATAATTGATGGGAAATTATTAGGAAATATCCTACTTCTCTAATTGGTGAAAATTGAGAATTTTCCTTTAATACGGATTCTTTAGGCTGATTATATTTCCAGCCTTTTGAAGGGGTGAATTGGGCCCTCGTTTTGGGCTTGTGTTTGGGGGATATCATCAAGGGCAGAGCACTGGTATTGGGCTGCTCCTTAATCTCCTCTTAAGCCTGACATTTGGGCTCGTGTTCTGGGCCTACGCGCCTATTATTTTAAACTCGATCAGTTACCCCCCCAGCCTTTGACTAAAGTGAGCGTAGGCAAGGGCTGTACCGTTTCTTGGATCAGATGTGACTCCCACGTGGCTACTCAGGGAGGGTTTGATTAGGGCTTTGTTGCCATCCAACTTCTTGTGATAATGATGGCTTTTCGATTTTTGCGCTCATTTCGGTTGTAACTAGCTTCCTTAAAACGTCCTGCTTCTTGTTTTGCCTTTGTATTTTGTTAACTTGAAGTTTTTGCCTGCAGGTTTGGGCTTCTTTTTTCTTAGGGAATTTATTAGACCATTGTTCAGAAATTTGCTTTTGAGTGGTTCTGATATCTTGCTTGGGGGTTGTCTTTCTAGTCCTGTTTCTGGGATTGGTACGTCTTTTCTTCTTCTTTGTCTTTTCGGGTTCGAAGTCTTGCGAGGTTTTAATGCTTGCTTGGTTGGGGTTCTGCATTATTTCTTCGATTCCCTTTTTCCTTGCTTAGCCCTGCATATCTCCATGGGTCCTAGTCTCTCTTCTGTTTTGCATATAAAGAGTAATTCCACAGAGGCTTGTGGTTAGGCGGAAGTAATTGGTGGAAGTCAGACCAGTTTGGTTGTGGTGGTCCACTGAGTTGCCGGAGACCTCCTTTTCCACTGATAAAGCGAGACAAGAATTAGTGAAATTCGATATCCTAGTAGCGTTAAATACTTGAGGGCTGTTATATAGAATGCTGAGGTCGTAGGCCCTAGTCGAGTTGAACCTTTATATGGTGAGATCTTTGCAGCCCGGTATGGGCCCCTGTTTAGGGTCTAGGTTTGGTGCCCTGACGTGCTGACTTCCTACGTCGTCCAAGTGCCTGAATGTGGTTGTGCTTTTGGGTGGCGTTCGAGAATGGCTCTACTTCTCTGCATCCTTTATAAAGGGTTATACGACATCTTAATGTCTTGCCATTCTCAACTTTCCCTCGGCTTAAGGGTATTAATTGGGTACATGATCGTTTTTAAGGATAGAGGCCTGGGTGTTCCCAGCATAGCCCTGCTCTTAGACTTTGTCAACGTAAATGAGGCCGCTGAAGGCTTTCTTTATATCTCAGCGCTCATCCTTGAGTTGATTATTTCGGACCTTAGTCTTCCATAGAATCCCGGAAGGAACGTTGGCTACTGTGGAGTGGCCGTCATTAGGAATTGAATCCCTTTGGCTAGGAGGACACATGAGCGTTAGACCAGTGCGGACTACTCCACGAGAACCTCGTGGCTCCCACTTTGCTGGTTCTTTGGTTTTCAAAGGCTATAGGACATTTCTAACATTGCCTTGGTCGTGTGGCCTTCAGGTGTTTGGCCCGGTCTCAGTCCTTAAGACAAAGAGGTGAAGCCGGAAGGCGGATTGAGTCTTGCATACTGTTGAGCTCGTGCGTCCGGATATTCTCGAGCCGTCACGGTTCGAAGCACCTTTCGACCCTTTTATGAGACTTTCTCCCGTTTAGTCATGGAAGGCCTTCTTTGTCTCAAGTCCTCTTCACCATGTTTGGAGCCTTTTATCATAAAGCTTACTCGGGGAGAGCCGGGCACCTTGAGGTGGCTTCCACGGTCGTCCCTGCTCGGGGTAAGATCTTAAAGGTGGGGGCCTCTTCTTCGCCCTCATCCACTGTCGGAGCTAGAGACTCTTCGGGGAGGGCGGCTGAGCCCCCCTTGGAGGTTCTTCCTATTTCGGTTTGGAGTCCCACGTCGCAGGGTGCCGCGCCCCCTCCTACAATGCCAGATGAGGTGAGAAGGGATCGCTTTGGTGCTATAGGGAATGAGGACTCTTTGCTTTCTCATGCGGAGCTCGCAGTTGGGGTTGTTTCCTCCATCCTTCGCGATTCCGACCTCAGAAAGGTAGATGCCACGGCCAGTTGAGAGGCTCTGGCTCTTACCTTTGGGAACCATACGTGCGTCAAGCGCCATTTAGTGACGGATTTAAGATTGTTCAACGTTCCATGAGTGGGGTAGGGTCTTTCACTCTTTTGTCTGGAGTTCATAGTTACCAAGTCGGATTATGCGGGATACTATGTAAGGCCCTTCCTAATTAGGTCCCAGCTTCCCATGTGTGGGGTCTTTCCTTGCTAGTAAAAGCTTTTTTAGAACTAGGTCGCCAGGCTTGTAACTCCTGGGCTTGACCCATTGGTCATAGTATCTTGCTGTATTTCTGTGATAGTCCTGTCAATACGCTTTAAGACCTGCTCACTGGCTTTTCACTAGGAGATCAAGTTTAGGCGAAGAACCTCTTAGTTGTGTTGATTAACTTGCAAATTCAATCCTTGGTGACTTTAATCCGACCTTGGCGGAAGCTACTACTTCGGTGCGAGGCGAGCTAATGGGGTTTCACGAGTTGTGACTGCGTAGTTACATTGCCCGTAACACCTTGGGAATTACTTTCTACCCATTTTCCTTTTAAATCTTCCAATTTAGTCTTCAACGCTGCCTTAAGAGTCCTTATAGTGACCTCTGCTTGCCCATTGGACTGCGGATAAGTTAGGGATGAGTAGTAGTTCTTGATTCAGGAGCTCGGCGTGAATCCAGACTTAGGATTGTCGAATACCCGTTATCGAACATAGGGGACCTCGGGATCCCGAACCCGCATATTATAGAACGCTAGATGAAGTTGCATACCTTCTATTATGTGATTGTTGCTAAGGGTTCGGCCTCTGCCCATTTGGTAAAATAGTCCACGACCATAATGATAAATTTGCATTGGCCCATTCCAATGGGTAGGGGTCCCAATATGTCCCGCTGGTGAAAAATTTGGGACTATGGCGATGTCTCGGCAGCTCATATGGGAGATGAGAGATCTTGGCATGCTCCTGACAAGCCTTGCATTTTCCGACCAGTTCTGTTGCATCTTTGAGCATTGTGGGCTAGTAGTACCCACGCCTCCAGGTTTCCTACTAAGTCAGAACTCCGTGTAGTTTGCCACGATTTGCCTTAGGTGTACACTCCTTGAGCCTGTAGTTGCGTCCTCCTTCCCTACGCACTTAAGAATGGGCGTAAAGAAGCCTCGTTTATAAAGTCCTGGAGTGAGCAGGTGATCTTACGACAACATATGAGTTTGGATGCCTCCTTTGGGTTGTAATGTTCATGCAGTGGCTCCCAGCATAGGGTCCACATCGGCTGATTCGGACATCACGGGGAGACTTCTCGTTGTCGATGCTACTTGGGGTTAGGAGGGTGTTCAGCGGTGTCGGTCTGCCAGTCTTCTTGTGAGGGCATTGCCGAGTTTTGTAGGCATCGACTCGAGAATTCTACGCTCTTGGTACATGTTTGACTGACGGTATGAAGACTTTTAAGCAATTCTGCACCTTCTTAAGATATAGGATCGTCTTCTCGCCCTCAACCGTAGGACTCTTCTGTATGTTTTACCGCAATTGGGAGTATTGCTTCTTTCGGTGATCTACTTCCATGGAGTGGGCGAGGTTAAAGTCCGGCTATGCTGACCTCATATTCGACCTCGTTATTGGGCTTGGAAGTAGAATCCCAGGGCATATTCCATGTATCTCTATCCCGTTTGGAGAGGTCGAGTTAGACACACCGCTTCCTTGGGCGTGGAGGTCGATCCACGGATGTCTCTAGATGAGGAGGTCGGGTGTTAGTTGGGTAACCAGTAGACTACTGTTGGGGTGAGATTCCGTATGAAATATGCCCCGAAGATACATACTTTCATAGCTATCCTTGGTTTATACCTAATGTCGAACTCACTCGGCTCTATAGCCACTATCGCCTTCGGAAGGTTTATGGTTTATGCGTATTTGCTTCATCGGATGTCGGTTGGGACTTGATGGTATGGAGCTTGGAAGTAACGTCGAGGTTTTACGGATGTAGTTACCCCTTGTTGGGATCGACTTCTCCATCTTTGGATATCTCTCCTCTGGTCCTCTCAGAGCTCGGTTACAATAGTAGACTGGTTGTTGCACCCTGTCCCGTTCTCTGACTAGGGCGGCACTAGTTGAGAAGTCTGAAATGGCTAGGTAGAGAGTGAGGAGTTCTCCCTCGGAAAGGCTTACTAGAACAGGGGAGAAACTCCAGTAGGTTTAGTGCGAGTGAATGCCTCCTTGCGGTGTGCATCCTTCAGAGGCCGCTCAGAACACGAAAGAAAGTGACATTTGTCATTTGTGTAGACACGAAGCGGCTCCAGAGCTATTCTTCTTGTCGGGCATTGAATGTCATAATGTTTGAGTCAGCATATCAACCACGACCTTTATCTTATATAGGTTTGCTTATATTTCTCGGCTGTTGACTATAAAACCTAAGAACTTCCTAGCGGAGATTCCGAAGGCGCATTTGGCTGGGTTTAACTTCATATTGTAGCTTTTCATGACCTGGAACGCCTCGGCTAAGTGGGTTATGTGGAGCTCGACCTTTCTTACCTGACATGTCATCTATATATACCTCCATAGATGCTCCAATTTGCTTTTGGAACATCTTATTCACCAACCTTTAGTAGGTGGCTCCTGTGTTCTTTAGTCCGAAGGGCATCACTCGATAACAGTAGGTTCCTTGTCCATTGACGAATGAGGTCTTCTCTTGGTCGTTGGGATCCATACTGATCTGATTGTAGCCAGAGAAGGCGTCCATGAAGCCGAGGAGTTCATGACCGGCCGTGGCGTCCACTATGAGGTCAATCCGAGGTAGAGGGAAGCTATCTTTTGGGCAAGCCCTATTGATATATGTGAAATCGATGCAAAGCGCCACTTGTCGTTTGCTTTTGGCGAGGTGCGTTGGCCAACCACTCAGAATATTCTACCTCTCTGATTGCATTTGCTTGGAAGAGCTTACCGACCTCTTCATTAATTGCCTTCTATCTTTCTAGGGCAAAACTCCTTCTCTTTTGCTTGACCAGTTTAAAGGATGGACTGACGTTCAACCTGTGGGTGATCACTATCGGGTAGATTCTGCCCATGTCTACCTGTTTCCAGGCGAATACCTCCATGTTCTACTTTAGAAAACGGATGAGAGGGCTTTTGATGTCTTCAACTAGCTTAGATCCTATGTAGACGAGGTGTTATGGCTGGTCGCCAAGCTGTACAGGCTCTAGTTCTTCCGAGGGCGCAGGTCGGGTGCTTACCTCGTCTCGCATGTCGAGCTCGTCCATATAGATGTTGTCGACCGTCTTTTGGCTGTTAGCCAGGTAACACTCCACGGCACATGTGTTGGTTTCCTCGAACCATTCCTCCATTCTGAGTTGAAAATTTGATAACCATGTGATAGGCGGAGGGGATGGCCCTTATGGTATTGAGAGAGGGCCTACCCAGTAACATGTTGTAGGCCGATGGGGCATCTACTATAAGAAATCTTACTGTTGTTGTGGGCTGGCATGGGGGGTCTCCCAAAGTGAGCACTAGTTGTATCGACCTAGGAGGCGACCTCTTTCTCCAGAAAGAACCCACGTAGGCGGGCGTTGGCCCGGCTCAGCTTCTCCACTTCAATTCCGTTTTTGAAAGCTGATGCGAAGATGATGTTGGTCGAGCTTCCGTTGTCGGCAAGGACCCCGTGGATCGTTTCATTGGCTACTAAGGCCTTTATCACAAGTGGATAGTCATGGGGATGTTGGAAATATTCCATGTCGGTCAGAAAGGTTATGGTAGTATCTAGTCGAGGAAGTTTGGATACGGCAGTATTGCCCAATGTTCCCTAATCGATCTTTGGCGTGGGGTGGGCCAGCTACGTGAGGCTAAGACTCAGCCTCTGCCGAAACCCTCAGGAGATCATGTGGATTTCTCCCAAGGCGGCTAGTCTTGGTGGGGTTGGGCGGCTTGAGGTGGTGGTGTTTGGACTTGTTCTTGCCCATACGAGGGCTACGTAACGTGAAGATATAGGTCGGTTAATTATTCAATCTCTTTCCTTAGTTGGATCTGGAGTCATCGGTTAGACATCATAGATCACATGGAACTCATAGTGTTTAGTATTGTCTTTTCTTGAATTAGGCTTTGTTGAGATGGCCACCTTAGAAATTTTTCATGTTGCACTCGTGGGACCTATGACCTTGGCAGGGTTGTCGGGGTGTATTCTGAGGTGAATGCTGTAGCTGTTTGAGAGTGGTCCCAGCTTGATCTACGGCGTTCCGTCTTTTGGGGACCACTATCTATTTTCTCTATTCCTCCTTGGGGATATGTCCCTGTCTGCCTGCCTCCTGGGCTTCGTACTCATTTCTTGTCGCTCCTTCTCTTTTCCTTTTGAGTAGAAGAGCTCCTTTACTTGGATAAGAGGGCTTCTTCACCGTTGATATACATCTCTTGTTTTGACGCCTGTGCATGCTAAGCAAGGGTTCTTTGAGATAGAACATTAGGTCTTTTGGTACTTTTCTTCACGATGAAAATTTTGTAATAGCCGAACTTTTAAAGTCGGGAATATCCACCTTTAACAACTCTGCGTTGAATCTATGGACATATGACCTCTGACTCTTACTTGACTACACTTTATGGTCAGAAGGTGATAACTTGGCTTCCTGTACGTCCTTGCTCCAATAAAGTGGGAGACAAATGCAATGGAAAGCTCTGTGAATGATGAGTTGGAGAGCGACGGTCTGAGTAAACCCAGGACCAATCTTGGGCCCTTTAGCGCGTGATAAGCGAAGGCTGCGCAGTATGGGGTCTGATATCAGGTGTAGCTCGTGATGTTCTTATATGTATTAAAGGTGATCGATGGGGTCTTTCATTAGTTGAGCGTTTCGGTTGCAACGTGCGTTTCTTGGGAAGAGAAGTCACCGTTTGTGAGCAGGGTTCAATTTGTTGGCCACCCGGGCGTCGCCAGGGCGCTTAAGTTCGGCCTTTTCTGCTTCAGCACAGCGTGACTCTTGTTGGATGTCGCCAAACCTCACCTCCCGTACTACTCCCTGTTTCCTGCTTATAGGGATGGGTCCTCGCTTGTTGTCCACACCGCACCTGCTTTCTCATTGTAATTCTCTCCGGGGGGTTTGTAAGGATCATGCTCCTTGGCTTGGCTAGTTTCTCCTTCTCCATCTGCTTCTCGAGAAGGGTCGAGGTATTGTTGTTCTTCTTGGGTAATGGGGTTTTGGCTTTCTCGGGCACATTCTTAGCGCCTCCACAGGGCGTTGCATTTACTAGTAAAGTTGCTTTCAGGCTCTCGTCACGTTGGTTGGGAGATGAAGCGCGCCAGTCGTCGATATTAGGCGTGCGAGTTTCTAGTGTGCCTTCGAGGTCGGCTATCTATATTGCCTTGGTCTTGCATCCTTGAGGGTTGCGTGGCTCTGCTTATGTTCAGTCGATACCATCGATCAACGAGATGACTTTATTTGTAAAGGCGTCGTTCCCATAGGCGGTACTAAAGCGATGATCTTCCAGCTGAGCTGAAATTTGAGAAACATTTGGAGTGCTAAATTTCGGTCCACGGCTGGATGTGGGCTCTTTTAAAATAAGAAACAAAAAGTTAGCGGGGATGTAGATTGCCTCTCAGATGCCTAAGTCAGTTTTTTCCGGTGGGAGAGAATATCAAGTTGCTTAGAATGAATTTTTGTATGCGTACCTTTCCACTTAGATGGGGTGGCACAGGTATTTATAATGGGTGATCATGTTAACTTTCATAGTTGGATGATGATACGATATTTCTCCCATTGGGTGAGGATTTTCTTTCCTTATCATTCTGCTTAGGTGTAAGGGGATAATTGATAGGCAATTATTAGGAAATATCTACCTTCCTAATTGGTGGAAATTGAGTATTTTCAGCTATCACAGTTCTTTTAATTTGATTATATTACCAGCCTTTTGAAAGGGTGAATTGGGCCCTCGTTTTGAGCTTGTGTTTGGAGGATATCATCAAGGGCCGAGCATTGGTACTGGGCATGCTCCTTAATCTCCTCTTAAGCTTGGCATTTAGGCTCGTGTTATGGGCCTGCGCGCTTATTATTTTAAACCCCCGATCAAATTTCATGGTATATTTAAAAGGAAGCACAATTTTCCTCAAATCTGTTGATACGTCATATAAGATTAAAGACAATAAATACATATATGGTTTGTTGAAGGACGTTATCAAGGAAGTTGGAAAAGCAAATGTAGTTTAAATTGTAACAGATAATGGATCAGCATTTGTGAAAGCGGGAAAGTTGTTGATGAAGAAATACAATCTGTATTGGACTCCATGTGCAGCACACTGCATTGATTTAATGTTTGAAGACATTGGTAAAAGGGATAATGTTGCTCAGTTGATCGGGAATGGCCGAATGATAACCAACTTCATTTACAATCATGGTTGGTTGCTTGCAAAAATGCGACAAGTCTATGGTGAAGATATCGTGCGTCATGGAGCAACAAGATTTGCAACAAACTATATTGCCCTTGACAGTCTTCTAAAAAAGAGGGTTGATTTGAAGAAAGTCTTTATTAGTAATGAATGGTCATCTCACAAGCTTAGCCGGACTGAAGTTGGACATGAGGTTGAAAGACTCATGTTTGATCATCAATAGTGGGAGAAGGTGGAGAAGCTAGTGTCCATCTATGAGGCACTATACACAGTGCTTTGCATTGTTGATTCAAAAGTTGTCCATGTCATAGGTACATGCAGTTCGGTTGATGAAGGCAAATTTAGATTGACTCAAAGATAAATAGTGGGTGAAACTTATCATCGCAGATCGTTGAGATATAACTCTTAAGCATCCTCTTCATGCAGCTGGTAACTAATTAATATCCTCTTCGCCAATATTCACATTTAATAATATTATGTTTATATTAATATCGCATACTAATTCTCAATAACTATTGCAACATACTATCTAAATCCAAAATTTCAGTATAGACACGGGTTAGATTTGTAACCACTAGGCTACACGTCAGGCTATTCATGATGTTTTTCTAAATTAGATCATAATCTTTGAAAGGCCTTTGTAATTTTGGAAATAGAGAATAAATTAATGAGTTTCTAATTCTAATTAATTGATTCAATTTATTCAATTGATTTTTTATTTTAGATTTTTTGACATTTTGAATTCACAGCTTATATTATTCCGTTATTCAAAAAAGGGATTTGGTGATCGGGTAGCAATAACGTCAAGATAAAAAATGGTTTTACAGTGAGTGTTAATTCTCATTATAAGTAAATTTATAATTATTTTATTATATATTGAATATAAGTAATTTTATTGTAGATTGTGGTTTTATAGCCGTCGCATTTCCAGCAGCATTCAGGAGTTTGGCCTTGAGTTTTTCCCAAAGCAGCATCATCTTGACTTGTGAAGAGAAATTAGATCTGATTTATAATTCATACCAAACAAAGAAATCGACTTGCTTGTCTGGCTCCAACAATTTGGTTTTTTTGTTATTACAACATGAAACTAAGATCAGTGATATGGAGGCGGTAGGTAAAGTTCATAGAAAATAATTTTCTCGATTTACTTGAAATTTAATTTGAGTTTGGTGAAGAAGAAGATCAACTATTTGAATGGGTTAGACCTCCAGACTAGATGATGAAGATGGAAATCACGATCAATTCTTGCACATATTCGAGAAGCGGTGTTAATGTTGAAGCGGAGTTTTTATTTGAAAAGTTCATAGTGAAAGTTTAGTGAGGCAGGGACTCATTTCAACGCATTGTTACTTCTGACCTCTTTTGATTCAGAGTGTTGAACATAGTAGTAGACCAAGTATTCTTTGGTACTTCTACTACGAGGTTATGATGTTTCGAGAGAGAGGGAACCCAGTGATGATGGTGATCTTGGAAATGATGGTGGGGATATTGCGGATCCTGACAAAGTCAATATTCTTTGAGCCCGTTCAGGTGAAGATGATTTCACACATGCTACATGAGATGAAGACCACGGGTCTAGGAGGCCGGTCAGTGTGGAGCCATTGAATCCATATAGAGGAAGACAACGAAGGATGTGTCTGATGAGGATCGTTTAGGCCGGTTTGAGTCCGTAGTATTGGAACTCCAATTCATTGATTATCGAATAGGGAGCAACATATTTCCTCCTTATACAATGAACATGGTCAGCCTTCTTCCATCTTCCAAGTTACATTGGTGAAGAGAAAATTGAATGGTTAACTATCCTCGGGATCCACAAATGTCATTCAAATTCCATATCAAAATGCAAAGGATTTTCAAGCGGCGTAAGATTGACCCAGAATTTCCTATCCACGGAGAGATTGTGGGTAGGAGTCACTTGATTATACATGGCATGTTAGAGTTCACAATCAACATGCTCAGACACCATCTATTGGTATAAATATTGTCTTCATCAAAATGGGATCCCTTCATCAAATAATGTAATGGAGCCACATCGATCTTCATTTTGGTTTTAAATGACTATTGTGATGTAGTTTCTCGATAAATTATAATGAATATCGTCTTCAACAAGTGTATATTTGCTTATTTATGCATTTTTTAAAGTTCAACAAAGTATTTCCATGAATTTCAAAGTATTTTTTATTAATTTTTTGCATTACCGATATTTTTGTCAAAATATCCAGATATTTTCAATATTCGTAAAATCAGGGAAATATCGATATATCGAAGTAATTCTTGATATTTTGTTCCTTAATTGAGTTATATATATTATCCTTATCCTTGTCTTTGTGACATGTGAAGATACCCAACTACAGTAGTTTGTAGCTTTAATTTATTGCCATAGTTAAAGCCTTATTTAAACTTTTTCCGGGTAAAGTTGGTTGTTTCATGAAACAACATTATTAGGAAGTTATAAAAAATAAAAAAAGTGCCTTAAATAGTCTTTTCCTCGACAGTGCATAAATACAAAACGGAGAAGTATGTTTCAGGCGATTTATTTGAAAATAAAAGATAAATAGGTACAAAGAATTACAATTGGGTAAGTTAGTACATTTGACCAAAAAGTAATTGTCTTTGAAGGCTTGAAGGCATAGTGGGCAAAAGCAAATGCAAAACTACCCCTCTAAACAATCCAACATTCAATGGGATAAGGAAGAAAGCATTTCTTGCCTGCTCCTTTGTTTTCCTTTCTTTGCAATAGGCCAAAGGAAGAAAAGCCCTAACCCTATGCTTCTCATTTGCTCGATCTGATCTCTCAGCTTCGTATTCATCTTGAATCTCTCAACTATCTTTGAGACCCACGATCCATTTGCCTCTCGTCGGTGTCTTCATCATCTGTGAAGGACTGGTCTTGTAACACCCCAAATTATACCCTGACAGTTTTATAACATGTTTTGGGTATAATAAAGGTAAATGTATATTTTTCCGGAATAAAATAAGACTAAAAATAAAATAAGCAAAACCCGGAATTTGTATAAAAGACAAAGGTAAATTAGTCATTTGCTAATTTAGGACCCAAGGGTCATAATTTAATAAGAATATATGCTAAAGTGAAAAAATAAGACAAAAGTAAAGATTGCAATTAGATGGAAAGATGAATGACTTAAATGAAAAAATGGAAAAGAAGGCAAAAAATGTAAAGGCCAGAAACATGGCCTTATTTTGGAATCAAATATCTCATTTTGGTATATGAAGGAGAGCTCCTATGGGTAGGATGAGGAAAAGAAGAAGAGAAGGAGAGGAAGAGAGAAGAGAAGAATAAGAGAAGAAGAAGGAAGAAGGAAGAAGAGGAGACAAAGGGTCGAAAGGTATGGATTTGTATGTTTTCTATGGATTATATTGTGGAACTTGAGATTTGTATGGACTTGTTTGTATGAATTTTTTTTATGGATGCTTGTTTGGAGGTTTGGAATACCTCTTTGTTTATGTAGAATCCTTATTGGTTTTGGTTGTGGTCCTCAATAGAGGAAAGATTTGTATAGAGAAAATGTTGGGTTTTAGGGGAGATGCTGTCCGTTTTTTTTCAACCCATGTGTTTGTTTCGGCCATAATTTGGTCATCATTCATCCAAATTGAGTGATTCAAATTTCTGGGTAAACTAGACTTATAGGATAACAAATATTCTTGAAATAAGTATATCCAAATTTAGACTCCATGAGACCCAGAAAATTCGTCAAAGTGATGCTCAGTTTTCGAGTCAATTTTGATACAGTTTTAGGTTCCGAAACAATTTTGGTATTTAGGTCATAAGTTAAGTTTCACTCATCCAAATTGAGTGATTCAAATTTTTAGGTAAACTATACTTTTAGGATAACAAATATTCCTGAAATGAGTATATCCAAATTTAGACCCTATTGGACCTGGAAAATTCGTCAAAGTAAGGGACGGTCGGTCCACGAAATCTGTCTCAAGCGATCCGATAATTTGGGTAATTCCGGTTGTTTAAATCATAACTTGAGTTATACGAGTCCAAATGAGGTGATTCGAATTTCTGTACAAACTAGATATCGGGGAGAATAACTTTCATGAAGAAAGTATGATCAAAATTGTAGTCGAAAATGGACTTAGGAGCTGCCTAGAATTGTTAAGGCATAATTGGTTATAGAAACTAAAATAGTATAAAGGTTATATAAATGTATTGTTATATTAAATAATGCATCATAGTAATATGGTTATGATAACTTGTGTTATGAAAGTTAAAGATAATACATATATAATTTATTTATATGAAAAGAAATGCAGTTAAATATTTATAAGAGATTATTTGAAAATGAATATCTCGTAAGTATACATGATATCAGTAGGTATTCATGTATATGAGATATCTTTTTCTAATACCTAAAAGATTGTTAAGAAAACATAATAAAAATGATTGTTTGCTTTAGACCGGGTAGTTAGATAGATAGGCATATTTATAGGGTACGCAACATACCGGTTCTGAATGCTCGAGGCCCTAGTTTGGTGGATGACATAGATCCGATTTGGATCATTATAAGCGGCTATGTTGGGTCCATCTGAGATAGGGATCATTGTCTCGTATAGTGATAATACCTTGAATTATATACGAGATAGAGATCATTGTCTCGTCAGAGTGATAATACTGCCCAGTTTTATCTGGATAGAGATCATTGTCTCGTGCGTGATAGTACCTTGATTAAATTCCGGTTATTTCAGTAAGCTTCTAAGGTTTGCGAGACATGAAATATAAAAGAAAATGATAAGTATATGTAAAGCATATGATATGCGATGATAGTATACAGTTACAAGAATAAGAAGTAAAGTGAAAGATGACATGAAAAATATATGAAATATGATAAGAATGAAACATGTTATGAAAAAATAGATATGAGAAATGGATAAATATATGTAAATGTTATATTTGTCATAAGTATATGCATGTGTATAGAAGTGTAATGATCCGTGCTACGAATCGTCCCGCATAATTTATTCCCACTAGCGTAAAAAGCTTAGCACGGTCATTTCATCAGGTATGGAGTACGGAAGAAAATCGGATAATGAAGAATCGCGTCAACGAGTCGAGGCCACGCATCACTAGGTGTACATTTGGAAGACCTTTTGGTCTATTTTGTGTATGTAATTTTGTTTATTTTATAAACAATATGCTCTGTAAATGTTGAACACTTCCATATATGAAGCTTGTATATATTTTATGTCCGTGATGCGAATATGATACAAGTTAAATGTTTAACATTATATGAATAAACAAACTTAACGGTTTTAAGTTTATAAAAAAAAAAATGAAAACCTCGCTTGACATCGTGTGTTGAGTTGGGGGCGTCACAGGTTTCCTCTCGAATCACGCTTCAGTATTCATCCTCATAACGTATCCTATGAGGATCCTAAACCCTCACTTTTATTACAGTTTTTGTTTTTTAATGTGTTTTCTGACCGCGCTAAAGTTTTTAGGATCGGCTTTTATCGCTTATCGATTTTGTGCATTTGATTATCTCAAGAAAAATGCGGACTTTCATGAGAAACTTTGCTTTGTGTTGTTTAATTATGGAACGAGATACGAGGAATTGATTTTCTGTTCATATAATTTCAAGTAAAAAATCCTCGTTTTCCCGAGAAAATTCGTATTTGTATTCTACTATTTTTCTATCTCTGAAACGTTTGAGAGGAAGCTCTACTATCTTGCGTCGATAAAGCGAGAGTTTTAATATTTTATTTTGAAAATAGTCTCAGGTTGTTTTTTTTCATGTTTATATCTTTGGTGATATTTTCTATCAAATTATTTATTATTATTGATTTTATTTCCAATTCTCTAGCTTTTAGCCACCATATAAACATGAAAAAAAAAAAAAAAAACTAGTTTGTTCTATCATTGCCCAACCGTTTGAATAAATAATTTTTTGGTTTTTGAAGATTTCCATTCCTTCTTTTAATAAGGATGAAGAGGAGAGGCATAACCGGAGACTATTATGTGGTGGATGGAGAATAAATTATAGGTTTTCAAAAACAAGTCCATAAAATATCTTACTCTTTCTATATCAACTTCATATTTTGATTGTATTGATTATTGCTACTGAAATAATTTTTAATAAATAATTTATTATTATTTTTTAACTCACTTCGTCTCCTTACTCCCTAAATATTGCTATATTAATCGACTCCGTCGCCTTACTACCATTTTGAGATGGATAAACATTTTAGCTAGAGTCTCTTTTGCGATTTTTTCTCTATTTGGAATTTATTTGCAAAGCTTCTTTTTCTATACATTCTTTAGGCCTTCTTCATTTGAAATGTTTCTCTATGGATATACTAGCTTATGTTGTAATATATATATATATATATATATATATATATATATATATATATATATATATATATATATATATATATATATATATATATATATATATATATATTAACCTCAATGATGATTTATGCATTTTGTGATTAAAAAAGCTAGTTCATTAGAGTTGGGTTTGAGATCCAAAATAACTTAAAAACCCATAGGGATATGATGAAATTTTTATCTTTTGTTGTTCCTCCAAGAGCATTTATATGTGTAGAAACATATAAAGCAAAGACATAATCCTTCCATCCCATGACCATTCAGTATTTCCTATGTCATTCTTACATACATAACTTGTAAGTTACCCATTTATTATGATATTAAACATGTTATTTAGATACGTTAATTAGCAAAAAAAAAAAAAGAGTGTATGATCTAATATAACATTATCTAGAATTAAGGACTTTTATATCCCATATGTTTAATTGTGTAATTAATATTCCTTCAAATTGTATATGTGTCTCAAACAAGAAGTATAAATTTGAAGAATATGGAAAACGAAATGTTCTGTTATGCCTTTGAATGTGGGCAAATGGTGAAGGATGCAAATGGGTCAATTGAATATAAGGGTGGACAAGTCATTACAATATTTGTGAATATGAATGTTTCATCACGGCGTTTGTTTCATTAGTTTTTGCTAAGTTAAGGGTTGAATCAAATTCGGTGAAATTTCACTACACATGTAAATTTGATCAATCTTTAATGGTGTTGTTAATTGATGATGAAGAATTGATGAAGATATTCAGATTCAATGATAATTATTGTTGTGTATACGTGTCGTCGAATACCGAGTGCACAAATGGTGTAATCTTACCTTCAAGATATATTAAGTTAAACTCATCATTGTCATGATATTGCCTATTTAATTTGTAAAATATATGTTCAAGAATAACTAAAGGTTTCCCATGTCTTATGACGATTTTGACATCTGTGGGAGTTCTAATTATGAACACGTTCATGGAAATGGGACTCCAAATCTGCACTTGTCAATGGATATTTCGACAAATGGCCCAATAATAGAGTCTTATGGGTTGTTTAATAGAGGTGCTGAAACAGATGTGCCTCAACGTAGTACTAAGCGATTTCAAAATGCAGTATGGAGCGGTGGACAAGCGTTTCCACGTGTTTACGCATTTTGGGATGCTATACCCTAATGTCTTTATCAAGGAAGTTTGATTACTCTTCTGAAAGAAATAGTTATAAGTACATTGCAGATTATATGCCGCAGTGACCAATTGTCCTTGGAAAATAACTTGTTGTGCTGTTAGTGCATCGGATGTTGTCGAGTGCACACATTAAAAATGAGCATAGCCATCTTTGTTGATGATGTGATTTGCCTCTCAGCAGTGGTGAGATCTAATCGTGTCATTTGTGGTCATTGATGAGGTTATTCGATCTACTCCGGAGTGTACCAACCACGGCAAATTTGTAGATTTCGTCGAGGGTATGGCATGAGATTGACTTATTGTCAAACGTGGCAAATCAAGGAGAAGGCTAAGGAGAGAATATATGGTCAACCCAAGAATTACTATAAGTTGTTGCCTTGGATGTGTGAGCAAATAGTCCAGAGTAATCCAGGATCAGTCGTCGAGTTGACCTACTCAAGTGATGGTAATTTTGAACAACTGTTTATCGCACATGATGTGTCCATACAAGGGTTTTTGATGGGGTGTCAGTCAATCATTGCCATTAACTCATCTCACATGAGTGGGCCCTATGGTGGTGCTTTATTCTCTGCTACATCTTATGATGCCAATGACAACATGTTTCCATTAGCATGTGGAGTTATGAGCTCGGAGAATTATGATGGTTGGTCATGGTTCTTGCAGAATTTAAAGAAATTTATTGGGGAGAAGGAGGTTGTCATTATATCGGATAGGCATCCGGGTCTTCTTCGTAGTGTACCTGAAATATTTGGAGCAGAGAACCATGCTTATTGCTATATCGTCGCGAAGGAGGAACTTTAGGAAGCTATTTTAATAAGCATAACACAAAAGGGAACAAGGAAGGAAAATGCACTTGAATGGTTAGATAAAATTGCCTATGCAAGGTTGGAGACCGATTACAATTATCACATGTTTGAATTGAGAAAGTATAACGAATCATTAGTTGCATAGATTGGGCAAAATGAACTTGAGCATTGGGCCATGTTGAAATTCCCCTAGAAAATATGGGACAAAATGACTACTAATCTTGCCGAGTCTTTCAATGTTTGGTTAAGAAATGAACAACATCACTCCATTTGTAGTTTCATTATTGAACATATGACTAAGTTGGGTGCAATGCTTGTTCAACATAAAGCTGAGTCAAATGCATGGAAGGGTATTATAGGGCCGAAAATTGAAGAGAAAGTAAAAATTAATATTGCAAAAGGGGAGGTTTACTCGGTCAGTCCATTCATGGAAACCTTTTATGCTATATTTTGTAGGTGATTTAGTGCTGGACTTAGACATTAAAGACAATCATGTACATGTCGTGGTTGGCAAATGTTCTGAGCATTCCATGTGATCATGCATGCCTTGATTTCACTCAGTAGAGGCGAAATGTCGCGAATTTAGTTGATGAAATCTTCAAATCCCTAACAAAACAATTGGTATACTCAGACACTTTTCATGGTATTGATTGAGACACATGACATGCCAAAAGTCTAAGACAATTGTGTTGTTTGAGATGTCATAGGAAATGCATTATTCTCTTTAAAGCCACCCTATGTTAAAAGGCCTCCTAGAAGACCAAGAAAAAAGCGCATTGAGTCACAATTTCAAGATAAGCGGACTGTTTATTGCTCACGATGCAATATGGCTGAGCACAATAGAAAAACTTGCAAAAATCTATTGACATGATTAATGTTGCTGATTTCATGATGATGAACCGTCATACTCATTCCATTTGGTTTGTGTTTTCTTTTTGTTAATTAATGTATTATGAACTATGTAGTTTGTTTTCTAGAAGTTTTTATTAAAAATGCTATATGTTATGTGGCATTATGTTTCTCTTTTATGTGCGCTATGTTAATATTCGTTTCATGCATGAATGTGTGTATGCAATTTTATATATATATTATATTCCAGGTTTTATTAAGCATGGACAAATTTCAGCATAAATGTAAGCAATATTTTCCACAAGCAAGGCATGAGGTGATGAGATATAACTCATATCATTTATTTGTAACATGAGACCTTAACAACTTATTTAGTAGATTGCTTGTGCGTGCATAGTTTGGTTTTGTTTTGTATGTAACTTTATGAAACTCCCAAATCTAGTTGTTAGGGAAGAAATTTTTATCTATTATTCATCGATTGCCTCGGCATAAGTTGGAAGCTATTAGGGGTTAGTTTGGTGGACTCATACAGCTTGCATGCCGAGAGATCCGCTACGAGTTATGCCACTATCTTATATCACACTACGAAGTGACATATCATCGTATAAGATTGGAGAGAGATCGTACACTAGACAGTAGATGATGTCATGAATGTTATGGGTATCCCGTTAGGTGGACCCGATGTTATTGTCCATTCGCCGTGTGGATTAATATCTCGGGTATATTTGCTTAATAGGTTGGAAGAAAGTCTAATAGACTTAGAAGTCGACAATGAATTCTAGAAGGTGTTCATTATTTTGCATCATACTTGATTTTGGCACAACTGACAAGTTGGAGGGGCATACATGACTTATGAGACATATATGGGATGGTGAGGTTAATGTGTAAAAATTAGAACTGTTATGCTCAAAATACTTTGAAAATGGAGATGGAAATTCCAGAGGCGCTTGTGACAGAGATAAATGTGTGGTTTGCTCTTCTTATAGGTATCTCCACATTTTCGAGTTGATGCTTGTTGTTATAGATGTCTTTATAGCACAGGTTATAATGAGTACTTATTTGTCCTCGATTTGCGGATTTTTACTGTCAAAAACATATGTGCCATGGTGGATGTTCTGTAGCAATGCCGCCACACAATTTATGTCTAGAATGACCAGGTTAGTCGAGACTGACGACTAACTAATCAAGTCACAATGTTAGATGGATGGAAAAATGTAGTGTAAGACGTTCCTTATACCACACATGATATTTCATGGTAGACTTGTATTTTAATATATCTTATATTACTTTTTTTTGTTAATGTTAACATACTACAAATACATATTTGAGAAATCCAAATTGGGCAAGAAGTTCCACCTCCATTTGATCAAGCAATACATGAACCCAATCATGCACCTCCATTTGCTAGAGCAAATGAGCACATGCAACAAAATCCACAATTCAATAGACATTATGATGACTCCACTATTGTAAGGATCTAGTTGCATTAGGTTAATTAATTTTCATGATCTTATACTATAAGTATTCAAGTTTTGATTTTCTTTCTCTTAACTTACAGGGCATTCAACGTTGTCTTCGTCAATCAACACAACAAATTTTACAATTAGAAATTCTGATGATTTGCGATTTCAACACACTTGAAGGGCGTTTAAACAGTACAGGAAGACAACAAAATGAACTAGTACCATCCATTCATTTTCACTCTATTCAATCTCAACCAACTCATGCATATCATAACAATGATTTTCGCTCTGCGTTAGGTCTACATCCTCGCGAGAGATCGACATTATGGGGTTTCAACAAATAGCTTTTGATGTTGAAGTCGTTGTGAGAAAATATGATGTCATCAATGCGACAACATATTCCTCTAAATCCAAGTGAACCTCAGTTGGATGATGGGAATACATTTGTCAGGCTAATGACACAGCATTATGAGGCTCCAACAGAAGGTTGTTCATCGGAGTCTCTATGCCTCAATCAAAGATAGAAAAATACGTGAAATGGATGTGAAGATGATGCGGAGATTCTTTTTGTGGTGGCAACTAATAATAAAGAAAAGGGCGACATGAAGACTCGTAGAAGTTTGCGACATGCAAAATCACCTTTCGTCCAACAATGTACTCAAGAGTTCCCTAGGCTTTCCCCTAAACAAAAATGTGTAGCTGATTTCGCCTTAGATCCCAAGGGTGATGAAGGGTAATTTTGTTGCAATTGTGCTGCTTTTATGCAATTTTGTGTTTTATACGTCATTTTCTTCACTATTATAGTTATTTTTGCCTGTATGTGTGGATACTCATTGACATGTACACATAATTTAACCTTCACACAAAGGCGTGTTGAGTTACTATCTTCGTTGCCAATGACACATGGCAAGTACATAAAGGAGACTCTTCCGGAAGATTGTCACATTTGGGATGATGCTTGAAAGGCCTTTGATGTGCATACAAATATAGACATAGGAAATTGGAGCATGTCTACAGATATGTAACATCCCAAAATATACCTAACAGTTTATAATATGTTTAGGGTATAAATAAGTTAAAATTTTATTAGTTCGAAAAAATGGCATTTTAATGAAAAATGTAACCGGTAATTTTGTCGTTTTGTAATAGTATTAGAATGACTCAGAGAAGCCTAAAAAATTATCTAGATCTCGGATGACAAAGCCCGATTTGCTTGGCAGATTCATCCCGAGTCGTGAAATCTAGGGCTACACTAGTAAAATTCGTTAAATTCAGAGGCAGTCGAATATTTTATGAATTCACGAAGCGACAGTATAAGTAAAACTTGAAAGTAGGTTGAAAAATCTCGAAAAATGGTAAATATTTAAAGAATATTCGATTATAATAAATGAAGTGAAAGCAGGAGCAGAAATGATTTGTTTCGAATAAAAAAGAAATAAAAGAATTGAAAAAGGATATGTGGGTCCCACTTAAAAAAAATAAAAAAAAAATAAAAGAAAAAAATAAAAAGAGGCAAACGGAAGGGGGTGCGTGAGAAAAAAAAAAGGGAGATATTTTTTTTTTTATATAACTATAGATATCACGAAGTGAGCCAGTCGAATTAGTCGGGCAGAAGCAAAGTCTTTCTCTTCATTGAAATTTATGCATGGGGCAAAGCACGGGATTTCGTAGAGTTCGATTAAAATTCGAAAAATCGCATGTTTGGTTTGCCGAATCTACGAACTCGACCGGTCGAATTAGTCGGACGGGAGGCTAAGTTGATCCACGCGTCGCGGTGCAGCGATAGATAAAAATTTTGGAGTTTCATCAAACTCCACGAGGTATGGATTTTCGTCTAAATACGTAAATAAATACGTATGTAAATAGTAAATACGTAAATGAATACTCATAGTGCATAGTGCATAGTGAATATTAAATAGTTAATACGTAAATGAATAGTAAATACGTATAAATGAATAGTATAATCAATAGTAAATACGCAAATGAATAATGAATAAATAATATGAATAATATGAATATAGAAATATATGATAGAAATGCATGAGATTAGGAAGTATAAGATTAGACAATACATGCTATAAATGTACAAATGATAGGTTATATGCAAATGTTATATATACTAATATATGAGATGAATATATGATAGAACATGATATGAATACAAGAGTGAATAGATGAAATATGATAAGCTAAACATGAATGAAATGCGATATAGAATAGATATATGAAATGATATACATGTGTATTGTAAAGAGAAAGAAAGAAAATATGAGAATAGTGATATGAAGGCTCTGAATATGAGAGCAGGTCGGATTAAAGTAATCATAGTAATATCGTATATGATTACCGAATATAGTATTTAGAGGAATATAGAGATATTCTTGAATATAAAATACACATGATTATCTGCTTAGAACCTAGTGAGAGAGGATAGATAGGCATCTTTTGAGACTGTGATTCTTCTTGACATACGAGTTCTGAATGTGAAATTTTAGTTTGGAATTCGATGATAGATCCAGTTTGGATCATTATAGCGGCCCTGGATTTGGGTCATCTGGAGTAGTGGTCCTTTGTCTCGTGCCGATGATGATACAACTCGGGTATATATACGGATAAGATCTGTGATGCGAGTGATAGTACCTCTGGTACATACAATTATTTTAAATATCACTTTAAGGTATGTCACGGACATGAAACCTAAAAGGAAATTATATGTATAGAATTTATGACATGATATGAAGCGTAAGCTTATTTGCTATGTGATGAAAGTATGAAACCAGTTATAAGAACAATAAGTAAAAATTACAAGATGACGGTATATGAAAGTATATGAGCGATTACATTATATGAAAGAGAAAAGTATATGACAAGTATATGCAAATGAAATGCATATAATATAACATGATATGAGAAGCATAAGCGGCTGGTATGTGATGATGAGTATACGATTCTGAAGCAAAAAGTAAAGTAGAGATGACGAGTATATAAATCCCCAGTATGAAAGTACAACATATGAAAATACAGTATATGAAAGTACAGTATATGAGAAGCATAGCACAACTATGCGATGATAGTATACAGTTACAAGAACAAGAAGTAAAATACATACTACATGAAAGTATATGAAAAGGACAAAGAATTGTGTATATAACGTGTATATGGAAGAGTACGAAGTACGGTATATGAAAAGTATGAGCATTATAGTATATGAAAGAGAAAAGTATATGACAAGTATACAAATACAATAAATAAAGTATCAATGATACGAAATATATATGATAGATAAAGTATATGAAAAGTATGTGAAAATACAGTATATGAAAAGTATGTGAAAATACAGTATATGAAAGTACAGTATATGAAAATACAGTATATGAAAGTACAGTATATGAAAGTACAATATATGAAAGTACAGTATATGAAAGTACAATATATGAAAGTACAGTATATGAAAGTACAATATATGAAAGTACAGTATATGAAAAGCACAGTATATGAAAATCATAGGAAAGTATAGTATATGAGAAGTACAAGATGAAAATATAGGGAAGTACAATATGACCATATAAGATGAAAAGCACAGTATAAGACTATCACATGAAAAGTATAACAGGAAAACAATATATGAAATGAACAGTACATGAATATAGGTATATGAAAATAGTACATGAATACAGTATATAGAAAGTACAAAGTGTAGTACACGAAAAGGATATGAACAAGTATAGTGCAGAAAATAGAGAAAATAGAAAGGTATATGAAAAGTAATGTATACGAAAACACATGAAAACATATATGAAAACATATGATAGTATATGATATGATAGTAAAAGTATAAGTCTTATACTCCTACGGGTGATAGGAAAGATGAAATAGAAATTCACGTAATACGAAAAATAAAGATATGATATGAAAGTATTGACTTTAAGCCAATACAAAAAGTACAAAAGTATCTGACATAAAGTATATGATAGAATAAGAAGACGTACAAATGTATATGAAGTATATGAATAGTACGGGATGACGGCATATGAAGAGTGATAAGATAAAAGCATATAATGAAGTATGCGATGAGTGAGTACTGAAAATGAATGAAAAGTATAGCATGGGCGTGTAGCCCTTCTGTGAAATAAGACATGATATTACGATCCCAGAAATGATATATGTAATAGTACATAGAATGTAATAAGACATAGAAGCCGAAAGATGAAAAAAGACTATAGGGGAAAAAAACATATGAAGTACGATTACATGAAAAGTACTAGATTAAAGCATACAAAAGTACTGTATATGAAAAGTATAAGAATGTAGATAAAAGTACATGATAGTATAAGATGATATGTCAAAGACATATCAAAATATAGAACAATCAGTTATAGAATGAATATGGAATATGCAAAATATAGAAATAGAAATACAGGAAAAGTATAGATAAAAGCTATGCCAAAGACATAGAACATGTAATGGAAATATTGACATGCAATAGGAATGTAAAGATTATAAGTAATAAAAGTTATATGGATATGTATAGATATATGAAATGTATATGTACTAAGCTTGTAGCGGTCACTATTAGTGGTTGTCCATGCTTATTTTCCACTAAGCGTAAGCTTAGCACTAGTTTTAATCCGTTGTAGGTACAAAAGCGAGAAGACAAGGATAGAGGGTGAGACACATTTCCACATCGACACAGGTCATCTCGAGAGATAGTGCTCCTTTACCTTTGTTCACTTAATCCTAGAGTTTTTATATGTATAGTTTTGTAATAGTACCATTAAAGGGACTCAAGTATAGGTATAGAATTATAATAAAATGCCACTATGGGGTGGTATGTATAATGTATATGTAAAAAGAATTTTTTGTTATCAATGGACACTACTTCGGTGGTAGTTCTTTTGTGTATAAAAAGAATTTTGTTATTACATAAATTGTGCATATGAATGCAGTGTCGTCTAGAAAAGGTTAAAGAAGTCTGATTCACGAGCGTGACACCGCTCGACACCACATTGAGTTGCCAGGGTTGGGCGTCCACGGGATGTTATCGACAAGAAAATTAGTTACATTATTTTAACATATTTTAAGTTAACAAAGATGTTTATTGACAACACAATTATCATTACTTGTTTTTTTCTCACAAAATGAAAAAATTAATTTATGTGTATAGGCATGAGTGTGGAATTTATGTGACTAAATATATGGAACTTTGGAATGGCGCAACACTAACAAAATCGATTGTTGCAGTAAATGCATTATAATAATATGTATATATATATATATATATATATATATATATATATATATATATATATATATATATATATATATATATATATATATAACTGACTTGTACGAAATAAATACAAGTTTGACCCAAGTTTGACTTTTTCGAGGAGGAATAGTTTTGGGTTAACTAAGGCACCATTTCGTAGGCCTCGTCGATACGAGTTCATAGACGGGCGGAACGTCACAATCCGACTTACGGATAAAAAGTTACGGCTATTAGAAGTTCCAACAATAGCACTTTGCTTGATTATCCAGGTTATGCAGATTTTTACCCGAGCGGCCGCAGACCACATATAAACATAACTTGTGATGCCAAAGGAACCCAGCCCCCGAAAACACCTCTTAAGGCTCCCCGAAACCCTAGAAAAAGTTCTCGAGCTTGTGCACTGAGGTTGGGTCATTTGGACCATTGCAAGCCGTGGGAGATTGGACAAAAGAAGAGCTTTTCCACCAGGCCACCATCGTACTTTACCGCGGCGAAGCCTGGGGTGCGCCACCCTGCGAACGGCCGGCGAGTGAAATTCCGCGGCCAGCAGAAGCGCCGGGGCAGGAGATCTGAGACGGGAGAAAACTGACGAGTACGCCGGTTGGTCGTTGGATTTTTCGATTTTCCGGCCGCGGTCACCCCCGCAGCTCTTTCCACCATTTTGGACCCCTGAACTCATCTACGTGGTCCTTTGCGGATTCCTCCTTTGTTTGGAGATTATGGCGAAAACAAAGTTGGCGTAAACGGTGGGATCGAGTTTTTCGGCCACCACGGCATTGTTGGACCAAGGCCAATGGTATAATGAGTTCCTGGTCTCTTGGGCTTTCCATTGATATGTGGTTTGTAAATTTTGGACATCGTTTGGTTAGGTTTCCATTTTAGGTTGTTCGGGTAATTAGAGAAATTTGGGGCTGGAAATAGAATACTGATTGGTCAAATTTGGCAAAATTGAAGTTGTATTAGTGAAATTGGATGTTTAAGGTATTGGGCCGGTTCGTTGAGAAATTAGGCTACCGGGTGAAAGCGCAGTACAGAGTATCGGGCTATAGAGCTGCTTGTGCAATTGGACTGTCGGAGTCGATTTGGATGGTTTCGTAGATTCTGTGGTTATTCTAAGGCGCCGGGGCATCCTAAGGTTGTTGGGTTGAGTTATTGAGCCTAAGTGGAGTTTTATCACCGTATTACAGCTCGCGCCCAGGCCAGGGAAGGCAATCGCGAGGGGAGTAGGGCCGGCGTCTGGTAAAATTAGTTTATATGCTTTTAAATGATTTATGGGATATTATGTCGATATATCTATTATGATTTAATACTTTACATATATCTTTGTTTGATCGGATGGTTTAGTTGCATTCAAACATGATTTTAGGTTTCCTACAAAACAAGTTATCATTTCATGTGAATTTTGTGACATTTTAAGCTATTTGAAAGTTTTACTATGTTCATGGATAGTCGGTGGTGTTTGGATATTTTAGATTTTATAGATTGAAGTTATAAACTATCTTGAAAAACTATTATTTTAAAAAGGTGGATAGTGAGATTTTGTGGACTGACTCTAATACGGTATTGTTGGGAAAAGTACATGTGAGAAAGGGAACGGTTTATTAGTTGCCACGTTGACGTGAGGTCGGTTTGACCCGACGGTTTATTAGTTGCCACGTTGCCATGAGGTCGGTGTTACTCGACGGTTTATTGGATTTTGCCCGCGGTCTTGAGTGAGGTCGAGAACTGCACGACCCGGTTTTGGATATTGAGTTTGCCACGGTGCCGTGAGGTGGGGTGTCCCACGGTTTATGATGGGTAGATGGTATGGTACATTGTTGAGTTCGAGATGGAGGTGTAACCCGCAGGTTCATTAGTTGTCAACATGTCGCAGAGTTGAAACGCTGCAGACGGTTTTATGATGGAGTTATACGTATGGGCGTTGTTGGTTTCTAAATATGGTATAACTATTTTAATACTCATGGTTTGGTGCATTTCATGATTATTTATCCTTGATGGCTATACATGTTTTTGTGCTTGGCTTTTATGTTGTGTACAATTCGGATTATGTTTTCTTAACTTTGTGTCGGCTAATTTATTTGAGCATGATGCGCATATGTTGGACTTAGGGTAAAAGTTGGGTTTTGTGAAATGTTTCTAAGCGGGGAACTTTACAAATGAGTGACGAGGTTTTGAGAGGAGAACCATTGAAAATATAAAAATGTTATTTTTCCTTATAAACGCTATATACTATTTCATTTGAGATTTATTATCTCGTATTATTGTTTTAAATTTGTTACAAGTCCGGGCAGTTCGTAGGGCCTATTGCGCCCACAGTTATTGTCGCTCTCCATGACTATCGTACTATATCGCATTTATACATTTTGTTTGTTGTATTGAACTTTTTCATTTTATTTGTACCCCTAAATCCACCATCTTTTAGAGCGACTTTCGATGTTAAGTAATTATTTGCGGGTTTATATATATGTATAATTGGGTATTAAGTGGCCACATGGTCTTACTCCTTCCTTAAGGTGGGGTCCCACACCTATCTTCCTGAAAGTTATACGGTGGGACTTCACTAGGCGGGACTCCACCCAGGGACATCAGGGAGAACATAGATGGGTCTTGTCATATATATATATATATATATATATATATATATAATTTTCAATACATTATATACGCTGAATTACACTTGTGTTATTTGTGTTTTGTAGAAGAAAATGGATTATTACAGGATAAAGTTGTTATGTACATCGGTGATGCACGATGATAATGTTGAATGAGAGCAAATTCGTAAAGCATGCAAGTGTAATCTACATTCTTCTATTAAACCTCCATTGTTCCCTGTATTTGTAATGTTGCCTCTTGTAAGTGAAACTTCTGTGTTATTTTTTAAATTATGTTTCTTTTTTTTTGTGGATTTGTATTTGAAATAGGTAATGAAAGAACTCATCGCGTCTTGTGGGTCCTTAAATTCAATTTCCTAATTTATTTTAATTCATGTCTTTGTGGAGTGATGTAAACTCACGTTGATAAAATTACATACAACATGCTACTCTTTTTCGATCAAAATTTGAATTTATTGACTTTTTTTTCGGTGATTGAATTTATTGACTTATTTCCACATCTCACGAAATTCAAATTAAATGTATATAAGGAAAATAATATTTTATTTTATTTTTATATCATCCTAAAAAATATTTTTAAGGAGTTGTCTCAGAAGTTAAAAAAATGTGGATGTTACCATATGAATACCATAAATATTAAATTCAAAGTCTAAAGTATTAAACTTAATAAAAAAATTCGCCTTATAAATTTTTAATTCTATTTATGATATTGTACTTTCTATACTTACCATAATATAGTTTTTATAATGCCTATTAATTGTGATTAGAAATAAGTGAATTAAATTGTTTAGCTATAAAAATTGAATTAATTTCATAATTATTTAAATAGAATTTGGTAGGATCATACATAATAAATTTCAAGAATTTAATTTATTTGAATCACTGCCTTATGATATTTCTACTAACTTCCAACCCGTATATAACATGTAAGCAATGTTTTTAGATAGTAACATCAGTACCCCATGTTGAGCTGGTGGCTTGTGTAGAAGTGAACTAATATTTTGTTTTAAGCATATTAAATTGTAGAGTGTGAAAACTTTAGAGAGAATAAAAAGTAGACCTTATGCACTAAGAAGTACTATACCACTGTGATATCAAACCATGAGTTTGATACTTTTAGATGTTAAAATAGTTGAATAAAAATATGGAATTTTGTTATGAAGATGCATATAAAAATATGTAAAAATATAAATGTTTTTGTTACTCATATCAATCCTCCATGGTCACTTATGTCAATTTTCATTATTTTAAAGCATTATTTTATTTATGAAAAACAAGTTTATATTTCAATTTCAATTTCCTAATATAATTATATCTTATTAATTGTTGTAGATGGATGAGGATGTGCCATTAAATGTTAAAGGTTACATCGAAGAGGAAATAAGTATCAAAATAAAAAGAATAAGGCAAGTGGATAAATTGGAAAACAATAGCGTTGAAATGACAAAGAAATATGAGCGTAAAAATATCAGCTCACAAAACTTAAAAGAACGAAAGGAAGTGAGGGGGTAAGAAATTTTTTTGCAATATGGGATCATTTCACTATAAATAACTGTGAGAAAAATCTACGTACATCATGCAATTATTGCGGCCAATCTTATGCTAGTGATTATAGAAAGAGTAGGACTAGTAATTTATGGAGTCACTTGCAATCAAAATGTAGAAAATCTCTTTATAGAATGATTGATAAGAAACAAAAGACCATTAGTTTTGATACTAAGAAAGAGGTCGGGGATAGTGATGGTGCTAAGATTGATAATTTAAAGGTTGTTAAGTATGATCTTGAATCAATTAGACAAACCTTGACATCAATGATTATTTGTGATGAATTGCCTTTTAGAGTCGTTGAAAGGGAGGGATTTAAGGATTATTCTCGCTTATTATAACCTAGATTTGTAATTCCTTCTCGCATCACTGTTTGAAGATATTGCATGAAACTTTTCATGGAGAATAAAAAACTTTTGAAAAACCATTTTGAAGAATGAGCGTTTGTGTAACAGCGTCTTGGTCATCTGTTCAGAATTATAATTATATGTGTTTAACTGCTCATTGGATTGATCAAGATTGGAAGTTATAGAAACAGATTTTGAACTTTTGTCAAGTTCCTAATCATAAAGGAAGCACAATTGGAAGGGTAATTGAGAGTTGTTTGTTGGATTATGGCATTGATCATGTTCTCGTAATTATTGTCGATAATATTAGTTCTAATGATTGCTTCTGTGCATATTTTAAAGATCAATTTTATTGGAGGTGTAAGGTCTTAAACAATGAATTCTTGCATGTTCGTGTTCTGCACATATTTTAAATCTTGTTGTTCAAGATGGTTTGAGAGAGCATAATGAGTTTGTTATCGAGATCCGAAATGCAGTTCGATATGTTAGATCATCTCCAGCTAGACTTTATGCTTTTAAAAAGTGTGTTGAATATGTGAAAATATCAAATAAAAGTCTCTTGTGTCGTGGCTGAGCTATGTGGAATTCCACTTATTTGATGTTGTATCTGTGAAAAATTTGAAGCAGCCTTTGTTAGGTTACAATATCATGATGCTAAATATAAGAAACATTTTGAGAAAAAGAAAATTAAGGGCCCTCCAGAAAAAGAAGATTGGAATAGAGCAAGAGTGTTTGTTAAATTCTTGAAGATGTTTTATGATGTTACTTTGAAGTTTTCAGGATATTTGCATGTTACTTCAAATATTTTTTTTAAAGAACTGGTGGCTATGCAAAGAACATTTCAAAAAATGGCTAATGGGGGGATAAAGTGATAGCTGTCTATGCATGTAGAATTGAGGAAATATTTGCTAAATATTGGGAAATTTTGAGCAATGTCAATTATTTATTGCATGTTGCTATTGCTTTGGATCCCCGATATAAGATGAAGTATGTGAAATTTTGTTTTGAGCAAATATATGAAGCAAGTGAAACTGTCACAAAAATTGCTTTGGTTGAATAAACTTTCAATCGATTGTATGAATGGTGTTATGATTTTTATTCAAGTAAACTTGGGAATGAAATAAATAATCCCACTAGATTAAAAGGAATTGATGATAATGATAGTGATGATATTGATGATACATTTGAAAATAAATTGGAAGAGAAGACATATTTGGAGACAAAATCTGAAATTGAAAAGTATTTGTTAGATAATCTTGAAAAGTTTGGATCTTTTGATATTTTGGATTGGTGGAAGTTGAATGCTTCTAATTATCCGATTATCTCAAAGATGACAAGAGATATATTGACAATTCCTATTTCAACAGTCGCTTTTGAATCCGCTTTTAGTACAAGTGGACGTATACTTGATGCATTTAGGAGTTCATTATCTCTTAAAAGCGGTGGAACCTTGTTTTGTTCACAAAATTGGTTGAAGAAATATCACACAATCAATTTGCAGAAATTTTAGAGGAGGTTGAAGAAGTATGAAGACATTACACAAGGTGTTATACTAAATCTTTTGATTTGGCCAATTTATATTTTGTGATATATAAAATGACAACTCTTTTTTTCTATGTTTTGCTAGAAATTTGAGAATCGTGCGTATGGGAGAAGATCCGGTGGAAGAGGGGATATGTGAAGCTTGAAATGTGGTTTTCTATGTTGTTGTGTTGTGTAAAGATTTAAAATTTTTATTGGATAATTTGTATCGATGTTTAAGAAATTTGTAGTACTTGAATTTTCTTAGGTATTTTTAAACTATTTTTCTTATCATGTTTATTTGAATATTTTATTGTACAATTTCATTTCAAGTTTATAAGAAAAAAATGATGACTATTTTCTTTACAATTTTTATTTTACATATATAGGTGAGTTCAAATCGCGGTTCAAACCCTTAGAAAACCCAGCCAGCTGCGGCAATGAGTTTAGTTGGTTTGGAGAGAATACATTAAACGGTTTGGATTGTGCAATTTTTCAATAGATATTTATAGGTTTGGATTGAATATGATGCTCCAATCCAGTCAAACCCGATCCACGAACGCTCCTAGCAAGACATAACTTCTTTTAGTGCTTCCAAGGAGCAACATACTCAACTACAGTAGAGTCCAACAATACAAATATTGCTTCACATAAACTTCTTTAACTAACAATCTCATCACTAAAATGTACATAAAATTGAAAGGTAGACTTACAATAGATGAAGATACGCACGTGCAAAACTCGTGACATTTTTTAAACCCTATATAAGCAGGCGTTAGACTCTTTTGAGTCTTTTCCATACGCCCATTCTCGCAGTCTCCTCGTTTTCCCGCCATTTCGCTTGCGAAGAAGAAGTACAGGCCTAAAACCCTAGACAATCTCATCGTTCACGAAGATGTCGCTCAAAATCTCAAGAAGCTGGTACGATTCTTATTCTGATCTTCTCTTTTCTTCTCTTTTGTACTCGCAAAACCGCGATTTGTGACATAGGGTTTCTATTTCTGAGGGCAAAGGTCACAGAGCAGGATTGCCCCCATTTGCTGTTCTATGGCCCATCTGGATCGGGCAAGAAAACCCTAATCATGGCCCTTCTCAGACAGATGTTCGGACCCAGCGCTGACAAGGTCTCTCTCTTCTTCATTTTTCTGCTTTTGTTTTTCGTTTTGGGTTGTTTGGCTGGTCAGAAAATTGCACTGGGTTTGTACTTGTTCAGTGAGAAATGTACCTTCAGCTATTTAGATTTGGAAAATTGATTATTAGTTTCAGTGGGGACATCATAGACCTGGACTCAGCTTGAGTTCTTTCTTTTCTGAAATGAAAAGAACTGAACAATGCTAATCCTCTTATTCTCCTTTATGATTCTCAATTGATTATAAAAATCTGCTTGCACAATATAATCATGTAAATAGTTGTTGAGTGAGTGTAGTGTAGATTGATACGTAGAATATTAACGTTACTCTTTCCTCCTTTCATTTAGTTTCCTTTTTATTCTATTTAACTTGTGTATAAATAGGTGTATAGACATGTATTGTATTTCAACGAATCACGAGAATTCCTTTCTCTTTACCATAACTATCACCGATGCCATTGATAGTGGGAAGCATTTTGTGACTAAAGAGTTATATGATTCATTTTTCTTGTTGTCTGAGTTATTCTAGCCTAAGATCGATTTTTCCTATATTTTATTTCTTTTTTATTCCCCCCCTAGTTTAGAGTTTGGTCAGGAAGATAGATGAAAAAAATTAGAAATTTCAAATTTTGATTTTGATTTTTATATTTTAATAATTTCTGCCCCAACAAAAATATAATCCTTCACCCAATTGTGGCTAATGAAATTATGTGGCTAATTTGAGGAGGGTTCTTTTCACTTAGAAAACTGAACGATGTAAATCATGATAAGATTTAAAAATTTCTTTTTATTTTATCAGTTTATTCGACTAAATTTTGCAAGCTGGATTTATGTGTCTCAATGAATATATATTGTTTCTTGATTTTGATTACAGGTAAAGGTAGAGAACAAGACTTGGAAAATTGATGTAAGCTTCTTCTACTCTTGTTTTTCCTCTTTCTGTGTGGGCGAAGAAAAACAAAAAACTATTAGCTCTTTTTAGTTCTTCTACAATGGTAAGATCCAAAGTAATGGAGTCATAAAGCAGGCTGAAACATACCAGTCATTGTAGGACTTAGTTGAAATTGAAATAGACAAAAGAAAGCCTTAAAGAATGCATATTAGTTTTCATTGTTTGGAGCAAAAAAGAGAAATCTTCGCTCATACTGTGTAATTGTACTGTTTGTATTGATGGAAATGAGTTTTCATTAGTAGAGTCTGAACAAGATAAAACCGAGATTTAACGTGTTCTTTTCTCTAAGTAAGTGAATGGGAGGATGGATTCCTTTGCTTCTTCAAAAAGTAGAGTTTATAAACTTCCGGGACTTAAAAATCACTCTAATAGTTGATGTGAATTTTAACATAAATCTTGGGTAGATTTAACGTGTCTATTCAGTCAGGTTCACATCTGAAACTTACCTTCTATTTTGCGAGAAATTGATTGAAAAGGTTTCTTTAAAGAAATTGAAGTCTTAAGAAAATTAGAAATTTGTTAAAATTATAACTTGAGTATGGTTATGCCATTTGGTTTCCATGAATGGAATAACTTAAACCAAAAAGTGTGGTACACTTCATCCCTCTCATTTCCTTCAAAGGTATTTTGTTTTGTGAATGGAAGTTTTGATCTGTTTCCTATTATAATTTCCATTCCGCTTTTATTGTTTCTTTAGCTGCATTAGATAATCTTTTCAGGCTGGAACTAGAACTATTGATTTGGAGCTTACAACATTATCAAGCACACATCACGTGGAACTAAATCCGGGGGATGCAGGCTTTCAGGATAGATACATTGTTCAAGAGATAATTAAAGAAATGGCAAAGAATAGACCAATTGACACAAAAGGAAAGAAGGGGTTTAGAGGTAATGCTATTGATTTCCTTTTCTTTTTCCTTTTAACTTGTGTTAATTTCTACCAGAACTCCATTTTTGTTGTAGACTTGGAGACATTTGGACATCCTGAATGGCAATATTGCAATTTACATAGCATTGGGGTAAAATCCATATTCTAGAAATCATTTTCCTTTAAGTTTAGAAATGACATTGATGTCTTTTGTTCAGTTTTGGGGTTTGTATTACCCCTATTCTAGATTATGAAAACAAAAGGCTTTTTTGAGAGGCGTAGGAGCGGCTATCAGAAGTTGTTGGAAGTGCCTTAGTGCATGGAATCTGGGGTTGCCCTCCATGTGTGCAATATTGGTTTAATACTATCTTCTGGGATTCACAATGTTCTCTAGTTATAATCTGGGGTCGAGTCTCTTGGATCCGTTTTAGAGAAGAAGGCGCGAAAACTCTGCTAATGGGAGTTGAATCTTTTAGAAATGAAGCGGCTGCAAAAAGAAGAGGCTATGAATGGAAGGAAAATGGAAGAAGGTTTAGTCTGGTTTGCAAGAAAAATGATGTTGGATGTTTTATTCTTTGCTCGGTTATAGATGCAGATGGAAAAAGGCATCGTTTGTTCTTTCCTGAGGGAAAGGGCTTGTTAAATGGGTGGTCTTTGTTAGCAGAGGCGTTGCAAGGTTTGGGAGTTAAGGTGAACATGGGATGAAAAAGAAAATGGCAGAACCAAGCCTAGAAGAAAGGAGGAGTCTCCTAGGGAAGGATTATCCAAAGTTATGTCTTTTGTAGAGATAAATAAAACTGGAGTAAAATTTCAGGATACAGCTTGGTTGGACATTGGCTGATGTATTCCAAGAGGGGATCTTGAAACGTTAAAATATGGAGTGGTGGGAAACTGTGAGTCACAACTAGTAAAAGGTCTGACCTTGCCGGAGCTGGAAGCCTAGGCCAAAAGGGCTTGGAGATTGAAGGGGTATGTGCTTTTTTACACTTTAAATCAGAAACTTCTATACATGGAGTTTAGTGGCGGAAAGAGCGAAGTGCTTGGATAATGGGAATGGGATCTACAAGGGTAACGTGATTCATCTGGAATGGTGGATTCCCTCCGTTGGGTGTGTGATCAGAAAAGATCAAACTTTTGAAGCTTGGATCAGAGCATAGTTGTTAAATCGAGATTCGAATCGAGAATCAGAATGCTTGATTAGTGAATCGAGAATCGAGAATCGAATCGAATCGTAAGGTCGTTTACATTTGTAATAATAGTTAAAGTAAACATGTAATTTCATATAATTCATAAATTGTAAGCTATTAAATATGTTTAAATAATAGTATTGTTTATCTACAAATAATTTAAATAAATAATTTATTATTTATTTATTTATTAAAAATAATTCATTATTATTTTTTGAAAAATAATTCGTATTAATTTATTATTTATTTATAAACGAGATAATTTATTTTATTTATTTAAAATAACGAATTTATTATTAATTTATTGATAATCAAATATTTATTAATATAAAAACATATTAAATAAATAAATATATTAAAATAATATTTTAATATATTATGAATCATTGAATCCTTTGTGAGCACAAAGCTTCTTCAACACGGCAGCACCCGACTTCTTTTCCCTCTTCTTCTTCCATTCTTCTTCTCCTTCATTCTTCTTACGCTTCTCCAACTTTTCGGATCACTTCTAGTTCTAGCCACTATTCAGTTTTTTTCTTCTTTTTCTTGATCTCCTTCCAAGTTCAGAAACTAACTATGGCCGTTTTGTTTTATTTCGACGAAATAAACATTTTCTTTGAAAACAACCTAGATTAGGGCTACAGAAGTGGTTGTCATCGATGAAGAAGAAAGAAAGAAGAAGAAGGAAGCGAGGAAAGAAGCAACAAAAGAAAAAAAAGATGGACCCGAATGATATTTTGCAATGGTTCAATGCATGTTTTTCTTGAAGAGAAAGAAGATAGAAAGCTTGATAAAAAAAACATACGGTACATACTGAAATTTGATAGAAAATTCGGAGTTTTCTCCTTTTTTATTCTTCTTCAACTTCTGGTTTTTTCTCCCTTTTTCGTTTCTTCTCATAAATTCATTATTCTTATACCAAACTGTTGGTGTTCTTTTTTTCGTTTCTTCTCATAAATTCATAGTACCAAAGGTTGGAGTTGCTTTTTTCCACTTTAATTAATTCCTACAGTTGGCAATTTTTTTTTTTGGTATTTTAGTTTTTATTTTTGTGACTTTTTGAGGATCTTAGTCCCTTGAGAATCGGTATTAAATCGATTCATGTGAATCGATTCGCGATTCAGCGATTCAGTCTTCGATTCATGCATATTTTCGATTCTTTTAAAGAGTCGGATCGTTTACCCCCTGAATCGTGAATCGAATCGTGAATCGACTCGTGAATCGTACGATTTTGATAACAGTGGATTAGAGTGGATGACCTCCCTTTTCACTTATGGACAAGAGAAATCCTGAAGAAAGTGGGGGATTCTTGTGGGGGGTTTTTAGCCGTGGATAAAGAAACAGCCTTGATGGCGGAACTTCGATGGACAAGAATCTTGGTAAGGGTGGAAGAAAAAAAGAAGCCTTCATATATGTAAATATGCTTGTAGGGGCGAGAAGCTACTAGATCCAGATTTGGTGGGAGATCCAACCTTGGGTAGCGGAGGTCTTTCCTTTGAGAAGAAAAGCAGAAGCAAGACTTGCAGATTCCAGGGAGGAAGAAGATAGAGAGACACGTGCAAGAGGGCGTGTGAGAAAGGAGGAGGAGTCAATCGGAATTTCCAAAAAGAGCCACAAAACGTGGCGTCGCAGGGGGTCTTGGCGGGACGAGGGATAGCAGGAGGCCATGCCCTACAACCTGTTGTTATGGGGACTCCCAAAGTGGGACCCAACTCTACTTTTGTAAGGGCTGGATCAATGCCCAAAGATGGGGTGTTGGCAAAGGGGGTTGGACCTTTGGGGTCCTCAAAAATCCAAAACCCAAACGTTTTAGTGATGGGCGAGGATGTAATTTGGGTGTAACTTCGAAGCCCTTTTAGGGCGTGCGGTGGTTGCACCTGAGACCAATAAAAGATCTTAGGCAAAGACTTGAGAGGCTTCTTTGTAAGGGTATTCTTGGTGGCCCGGGGAGTAGTTTGTTCGGGGTGTGTGTTGGAAGAAGAGATAAAGCGAAAGTCTAGCCTAGTTCCTGCTGCTGCGGGAAAGAGCGAGAGCCGAGAGGAAGAGGAGGGTTTAATGTGGAGAACATCCCAACAACAATAGTTCTACATTCCGACAGCATGGCCGAGTGTAAGGAGACAGAGAATCTAGAGGGAGACTCTCTCATTAAAAGGTACGGGTCTTCGGTCTCTCATTTTTATACCTCCCCCTTCTTCATCCTCTTTTTGGACTGAGATCCTTCAATGGAAGTGCTCGGTCAGGAGTTTTACGAGGGTGGTGGTGACTGCGAAAACCTTGAGGATCCCCTATGGGTCTATCTTATTGATATGATGGAATCTAGAGGCATTATGCTGGAAGAGGGTCGGAAGAAGTCACTTGTCTTTAGAAATTTGGCCACTTTGCCAAGAGGAGCGAGAGGAAGGGACATGGGAGGAAGCTGCTGCTTTTTTTGTTTTAAGAGATTCTTAGGTTTTTCGGTTGATGGATTCCCAAGGGATTGAGAATTTTCAATATGATGAACAATATTTGTGAAGAGATCAAGCGGTAAAGCGAGGGTTCAAGGGACAACAAAGTTTGATAGAGAAAGAAAGAAATTAGAATGGAACATGCATGAGAAAGAGAAGAGCCGAAAAGGGGGTTCTATCCAAAGAGGTAAGGGAGCACACTCAGATTGGTAATGAATATCAAAATTCTTTCATGGAATGTGAGGGGCACGAATGATGCTTCAAAAAGGAAACTAATTAAGATGTTCCTTAAAACTTCGGAAGTAGGCGTGAAGTGCAGTATTTAGGAAGCCAACGAAATCTTGTTCTAGGGTTGGTCAGGGTTTGGCATCTAATAAGCTTTGTATGGATTGGGTAGCTTCTTGTTATGAGGGTGCTTCCGGAGGGGTTGTTATTCTTTGGGATACCAGAGTGGTCTAGTTGGTCGGGATGGAGAAGAGCAGCTACACTCTATCCTGCAGGTTCAGAAACCGTGCTAATGATTTTTACTGGATCTTTACGGACCCACAAAAAGGGAAGCCAGGGAAAATTTATGGGAGGATCTGGGGGCTATCAGAGGCATGTGGGGAGATCCATGGTGTATAGGGGGTGATTTTAATGTCCTAAGATTCCCAGGAGAAGGAAATAAGGAGGGAATATGGACGGGTGCCATGAGAAGATTCTCCTAAATCATCGATGAGTTAGAATTGAAAGATCTGCCCCTTCAGAGAGGGGAGTTTACTTGGACTGGAGGACCAGGAAACTAAAGAATGGCTAGGTTGGACAGATTCTTGATCACAGATGATTGGGAAAATTATGTTGGAAACGTAACCTAAAGCACTCTGCCAAGACCTCTTTCAGATCATTTCCGAATCGTGTTGATTGGAGGAGGCAGTTTAGTTCGTGGCCCTACTCCTTTTCGCTTTGAAAACATGTGGCTTAAAACATAAGGTTTTGAAAGTCTTATTGATGGGTGGCGGAAAAGCTTTGATGTTAGGGGTGGTAGTAGTTTTGTGGTGGCGGAGAAATTAAAAGCCCTCAAGATTAAGCTCAAAGGATGGAATAAGGAGGTGTTTGGGAGGAGTTGAGGCAGCTTCGGGCTTTGAAGAACATCTTGAGTGGGATACTGTTGGAGCTATAAGACCTTTGACTCAATCAAAGCTTGATAGAAAAATAGTAGAGTTGGAGGAGTTCAAAAGATGGACGCTGTTGGAGGAAATAATGCGGAGACAAAAGTCTAGGGAAAATTGGCTTAAGGAAGGTGATAGAAATACAAAATTCTTTCACAAAATGGAAAACTCCCATAGAAAGCACAGTGAAATGACAGGTATAAAAATTGATGGGGTTTGGCACAGTGAAGGCCAGGATATGCAACAAGGCATTGTGTGCCTGATCACTGCTTGATCTTAGGGTTGGATAGCTAATGTGGAGGAGTCGACCTTCTCGAAGCTGGAAGTTCGAGAATTTGCAGAAATTTGGAGGAGCTGCTACGGAGTGGAAGTTTTTGCTCTTCATAGGCTAAATGGGGAGAGGAAGCTCTGGGCCCCAGATAGATATCACAGGTTGCTTTTGGAAATTCAGTTGGGAGACTGTCAAAAGTGAGGTGATGGCTGTATTCAAGGATTTTTTTGTTTCCGGTAAATTTGTGAAAAGTTTGAACTCCACCTTCATAGTGATGGCTCCAAAGAAGGAAGAGGTGGATGATTTTAAGGATTTTAGACCTATAAGTCTAGTGGGGAGTCTCTACAAACTGTAAAGCGAGGTTGAAAAGGTGATGAGTCGGTTGAGATCAACAAGCCAAAATGCCTTTGTGGAAGGCAGACAAGTCTTGGATGCCTCTCTAATAGAAAATGAAGCGATTGATTCAATGACGAGGAGGAAGGAAAAAGGAATCCTTTGTAAATTAGATGTTGAGAAAGCTTATGACAAGCTTAATTGGAAGTTTCTTCTCACAGTGCTTAGGGAGATGGGCTTTGGTAGTAAGTGGATAGGGTGGATTCAGTGGTGCATTTCTACTTCTTTTTCAGTGATTAGTAACGGTAGTCCAACAGGGTTCTTCAAAAGCTCAAGGGGTTTATGACAAGGAGATCCGTTATCCCCCTATCTCTTTGTCTTGGGGATGGAGGTATTCTCTATCCTGATTGATAAAGCTACAAGGGGAGGCTATCTTGTAGGTTATAACTTTAGGAATAGTTTTGGTGATGTCACGAACGTATACCACTTGTTCTTCGCCAATGATACTTTGGTTTAATAAGATTCCCGGGGATGGAAATGTTGTATCTAAGTGGATCTGTTTGTACTTTGAAGCTCTCGGGTTGAAGTCTGCGGATAAGAGCGCCATTATGCTAGTGGGTAAAGTGGAGAATTTAAACCAACTGGCAAGTGAGCTGGGGTGTAGAGTATGATCCCTCCCCTTCTCTTACCTTGGGCTTCCGCTCGGCTCTAAGTTGAATTCGTCAAGGGTGTGGGAAGGGATTGAGGAGAAATTCAGAAGAAGGCTCGCCGCTTGGAAGAAACAATATATCTCGAAAGGGGGAAGACTTATGCTAATCAAAAGCACGTTGTCCAATATGCCTATATACCTATTGTCACTTTTTAGGATGCCCAAAGTGTCAAAAACTTATATTAGAAAATTCAAGAGATTTTCTCACGGGGAGGAGAACTCTGAGTTAGAAAAATCCACCTAGTAAGCTAGAACTTCGTTAGCCAGGGAAAGGAAAAGGGTGGTTTGGGGATCAAAAGGCTTGACCTCCTAAATGGGGCTGTTGGGAAAGTGGGCAGGGTTTGCGAGTGGAGGATAACTCTATTTGGAGTCGTGTATTAATACTAAGTATGAAACTCTCCAAAATGGGGGTTGGTTCCTCCTTACCACACAGAGAAGCTATGGGTTGGTCTTTAGAAAGCCTATTGCAAAAGGGGCGATTAACAGAAAGGCGTATTGTTAAAGCGGGGGATAGTAGGAAAATCGGATTACGGAAAGACACTTGGTGTGAAGACAACCTTTATGTGATGCTTTCACGACCTATATGGCAGGTTCTAAGGGGCGAAAATTTGCTAAGATTTGGGTGAGGGAAGATGGTGGAGGAGCTTGGGATCCTGAGTTTCTAAGGTCTTTTAATGATTAGGAGTTAGAAGCTATTCAGAAGTTCATCGAAGTGACTAGCAACTTCAGAATTTCCCCTATGGAAAATGATAATATGGTTTGGAAGGGGGATGTGTCGGGGTCCTTCATGGTTAAAGCTTACTTCAATATGTTGGAAGGAGTTTCTCCCCATAAAGTCCCTTGCAAAATGTATGGAACCAGCATATCTCTTATAAAGTTGGTTTTTTTGCTTGGGAGGTGTGGTGGGGTAAGGTTCTTACCTCAACTCAGCTGAAGAAATGAGGTTTTTATTTAGCTAACAGTCACTAATACATTGTAGGAGGAAGAAGGATCAAACATATTAATCCTTAGTGTGACACCCCAAAGCCCAGGTGTCAGATTGATACTGGGTGGCAGCGAAATACTAATGGCCTCCGGTTGACTGACACCTCTCACGAAAATCGGGCAGAGTCTCCTTTGTACGGGGAGCTCTACCCAAATACAAAACCTGTCCCAAACAACACCAATGACCACACAGGGTCTCATATACAATTATAATGAGTAAAACTGGCCACTTGGGCCCCTGCATTAATACTCACAACAATATTATCCTAACCAAAATATACCACATGGTTCAAAGTTAGTACATCACTCTTATACAACATATATTAAAATTTATATAATTCTAATACGTGTATACAAACTACCACAAAGCCCTGTTGGCTTTCTTCTAAAAGCGGCCTCTAAGATGACGTCTCCTCGAGAGAGCACTCGCATGCATAGCCAAATAATGTCGCCGACGGGGTGAGCTAATGCTCAGTAGTGGAATCACCTAAGTGGGTTACTCCACTAGTGCATATGCAATGCTCAAAAGTAAACACGTTAATGAGTCGCGATCGGTACTTGGATGTCTAAATAGACTAACCCATCGAAGTCGCCGTGACTCACTCACGCTACGCAAGCGGTAGCATATGAGGCTTAATATTTTTGAAAGCGATTATTTGCTTTTCGAGCTATCTTCAAAGTATCGGTAAAATATGAGACCCTACGCTTTGAGGCGAATGTGTTGGAGAAGCCTTCAAGCGATATAATTTCCTAGTCTTTTGATAAAGTATTCATAATTAATTAATTAATTGTCACATTTAAATAAAAACATTTAGTAGAGACCATTTATATCTACGGGTTTGGAAAAGTCACTACAATTCAGCTATATCATTATCGTCAATATATAACATGTATCAAGTTTTGTTTGATTTTTTAAATGCTTATGTCTTTTCCTAGAAAAAGAGTTCTTATTTTATTTTTATTTAAAAAATAAAAAAAATAAGTGACAATCAATTCTATAAAAGTATTTTTCTTAATAAAAAACGAGTTTCGTCATGGAGAAACACATTAAAAATACACGCACACAATTATACTCTTTATTCATTCATTTTTGTTTTTAACAAAGTCTCTGAACTCTTAAAAAAAAAGAAAACCATGTCTTTGAAAAAATAAAATTTAATTACATTGTTCAAATTGAATTTGATTTATTGGTTCTCTAAATTTATAATTTCTAATTGTTTTAAAAGTTTATTGCTAAATGTTCATTTGCAATTGTCTTCCACACTTTTTTATTTAAAATAAACTCTTTTAAAAGTTACTCATGTTTAGATAAATATATTATTATAATGATTATTATTTAAAACACGATATTCATGTGCATCTGAGAATCCCAATATAACCCAATTTGATTGAAGAAGTCTTGAGTTCGAACCACATCCGAGACATTCTTAATCTAAAAAGATTATTGTTTTTTATTTCCATGGACCATGGCATTAATTCTGATTGGATTAAAAACTTGGGTCTGAACTACATGTGATAAATAACTAATAAAACGGATAATGATTTTAAGTACATAAATTTAGATTTCACTAATTAAATAATAAAAATAAAACAAAATAAGATTAAGATGTAAGTATTAAATTAAAGGTAATCTATAAATAAATGTGATAATTGAATTTTTTTTAATGAGATAATAACTTAAAAAAAGAAATCCAAGTTGAAGACAAACCCTCTTAACATTCCATTTTAATAATTGCTTTCTAATAAAACATAGCAGCCATTTCTTTACTATATTAAAATTTTCTCTATTTAAAGTTTGTTTTTAGTTTCATTCTTTATAGTTTATTTTCCTTTAATTTATCCATTTGCTTTTGTTGACTATTAATTTGTTTGACGTTATTCTAGTATCTTAAAAAAAAGTGAAAAATCTAAAATATTTTCTTCATAAAGTATTATCCATTAAAATAATTTCGTAAAGGTGTCTTTCATAAAAGGATACTCATGGTCTGACCAAGAGTACACATTAACTTTCTTATAAATTATTGTCACAAATTAGAGTTTAAACTAAAAATAATTCTTGTAAAAAAAAAATACACATAGATTTCATTTCAAAATATTCATAAAACTAGTATTTTTAATTTTTAAAACCGCTTTTACCAAATGCCGTTTTAAAATTTAACATTGAAATTGTATTCGCCATTGAGGTTTTTAAGGTAAATTTAAAATCTATATTTTATTAGCCTTTGTAGTTTAAGGTTAATTTTTTAAAACCGCGGTTGATAAATATGGTTTTAAAAAACAAAAAAGACTAATTTGATGAATATTTTTTGAAAATTGACTATGTATGCTTTTTCTTCTAAAATAATTACTTTAATATAAAACTTCTAAGAATTATCTTATATCCTATGCGTAAAACAGAAAGAAAAGAAAAGGAGAAGTTTCAATTTCTATTTAAATAATATTAATTTATTTTAAAACATTTATTATATTATATTAGACTTGTTACATTAATTAAAGGAAATGATGGAATGAGGATGTCATTACCTTTCTACCCATTTCTATATTTGGATTAAAATTAAAGTAGTTGAATAAAATGAAAACTAATTAAGAAATGAATCAAATCCTACTTCTAAGTAAGATTTTGATTTATTAGATATAAATGGTATTATGATTTCATATTCTCTTTAAAAAAATATATAAAAACTTAAAATTATTATTTTATACCTAAATTTTGTTCATCAAGTCCGATAATCCAATGCTTTAAGATAAACTAAAAACCCAAAATAAAATAAAGTATTTATTAAAAAATATAAACACACTCAATGATAAGTTGTATTTTCATTATCCTTCATCGATATAAAAATTTAAAATCATCATTTTTCCTTAATCCTTCATCAAGCCTCTCGTGATACGATCGGGCCAAATATTTTTATGTATACGTAGAATTCATAGCGAGGTTTCCCTTTCTATTAATTTGCTTCCAAAAAATATTTACTAATTTTGATTTTATATATAAGTCCAATTAAGTAGTAAGGATTATTTTAAAAATTTACCATAAAATTATCTTTATCAATTTAAAAATATTTTAAAATTTATGCATTTTAGTTATTTCTAAAATTACTTTTAGGTCCATATACAAATAAAGATTACATGAAAATAATTTATTTATTTATTCCTTATAACTAATATAAAAATAATTTTATATTTTGTGTTAAGAATTATAAAATCCTAAATCCTAAGTTTCAAAAAATCAAATTTATTATTAAATAGAGAACTAATTATGTAGCTTATTATTATTGTTTGACTAAGTAAAATAATTATTTCCGTAAATAATTATCCAACTTTTATATATATATATATATATTTTAAACACCAACTTATAAAATTTCTCGAGAGCTTAGATTGGAAAGCGGATATGTTTTGAGATTACTTGTTTATATAAGACTCCATCTTTTCATCCTTCTATAGTTTTATTTTCTTTTTAATTTTTCTTCTTTTGTTTAACTGTATTTCGTAATATTGTAACAAATACTTCTCTTTGGAAACCCTAACCACCCCTCCCTTAGTGCTACAATGAATAATAAAATTAAAAGAAAGTGAACAAAATAAACTGTAAGACCCGAGAAAATTTAAATTTTCTGAAAAATGGTAAAATGGTCATTTCGGTAAAAGTCCGAAATTTTTCTATATCTCGGATGACGAAACGGACTTCACCATTGGAATCGTTTCGCGAAAACTGCTCTGCGTCAATTTACCAATTCGAGACGGTCGAGAATTTACGTGTTTTTGAGGACAGGGTGTCGGTCTTGTAACAGAGTTTGGGAACATGTGATGTGACAAAAGTCACCTACTGCATGTAGCCATGTGACACATGTTGCATGACTAAAGAGATGATGGAAATGAATAACCGAGATTGTCTTTAGAGTGTCAAAATCAAGACAAAAGGGGACATAAGTGGAATTATGAGAATTGTTAATGAGATAAGACAAAAGCCGAATAGTTGTCTTCCCCATTTTGAAACCCAAAACGTGTAGGAGGTGCAGTGGGCGTGGGGTTTGTGATTTTTGAGAGAGAAGGAGCTCATTCTCTCTAGATTTGCGGTCGTTCGGACCGTCGGTTCTCAACGGAGCAAGAAGTAAAACTGTTCTACGTGGCGAGGGCTACCCGTGGACACCGATTTGGTGGAGTTTAGAAAACTCCAAGAGGTAGGGATCTTTTCCTACTTGTGATATTCTTTGGCTAAGAGTCATGTTTATGGTTAGGGATATTCTGAGGCTTGATTTAGCTGTAAATTCTGTCTCAAAACCATTGAACTGAGTGAAGAAAATCCCAGGTGGTGGCGTAGTGAGCAGTGCCAACCAAAGGGTTTCACTGTTCACGTGAATAGTGACGTGATTTTTGGTGTGAATTTTTATGATGTTGAGTGATTGAAATCAGATGGCATGTTGTTCGATAGCCCATGTGAATGAATTTTGGTGTTATTGATTGGCGAATTTGCATAACATGATTTATGTGGATTAATTATGTTGAAGTATATACATGTTTATATATTAGCATGAGTTTGTTGGGATTGGCATCATACATTCCACATGCACTAGGGCTGCTAGAATATTAGGAGTAGTGCATGACATGAAATTGAAAGAAAAACGAAAATGTTTGTGAAAAGAAGATTTTCAGAAGAATTGCCTTGGAGAGTCGTCCAGCAGATCACTACGGATGAGGACCATGGCGACTTAGGTATCAGCAATTCGCTCGGAGGGTAGTCCAATATTTGAGAAACTTCGATGAAGTTTTTCGAGAACAAAAGCTTTTGTTTTGAAAGCCCCGGATGTTTACTCGCGTCGGCCCAGGCATATGTGAAGTCGGTGAGGACTGGGACATAGGATTAGTCATGTAGACATTCGGTTCATGTAATTGTTTGGATGTGATTGTTTGCCATGACATGTGCACTTAGGTGGGAGTAACCCACGTAGAAAATGATCCTCTTGGGCTTTGCTCACCTGTCGAGGATCTTATTCAGGTACGGAGGGTGTCTGAAGGGCGGTGCTCACTAGGAGCGTTTAGAAGAAAGCCGGGTTGTGGCTTTAGCATTGTCATTTTGTATAACATGTATTAGAAATTGTACATTTAATATATGTTTGGTAAAGAGTAATTTATTAACTCTTGAACTATTGTATATAGTTGATGTATTTTGTGGTATTAATGCAGGGGCCAATTGGCCCGTTATTTTACTCGCATGTGGACCACACAATGTGGTCATTGTAAATTGTTAGGATAGGTTTTGTACCTTGAGTAGAGCTCCCCGACCCTCAAAGGGACTACGCAGATTTTAAGTGAAGTGGTGTCGGGTTGCAGAGCATCCCCGTGTCCATGTGGAGTTGACAGGGTTGTCATCGGACCCCGGGTTTTGGGCGTCGCGCTTGGTATCGAGCTTAAGTTTATAAATACCCTAGAGCTTAGTGTGATAAAGTTAAGGAGCCATCAGATTACCTAGGACTTGATGGGCACGGGTTAGATCACGCATTCCTTGTGCACTCTGATGATTGTTGTGTTTTATGTGTGATTGGGTGTGCATAACATGAATTGTTGTGTATGAGTTTTGTGTGGGATGTGTGGTTATGTGCTTGTATGCTTGATAAATAGCATAGGAGAAATTAAAACCTTAGGAGGTTGAGGAATTTTGGGCAAATAATCCAGAATTAAATGAAAAAAAAAATGATGTGAAGAAAATTTTTTTTCTAAGGTTTTATAGTGTGTAAAATTGGAAAAAAAAAAAAAAAAATAAAATTTAATAAATTTATTTGATTTACTGGAAAATGAAAATTTTTTTTTTTTTGGGTGGTTTCCAATAAATGAAAGGAAAAATGATGAAAAAAAAATTTGTCTTTGGGAAGGTGGGCTCTGCCATTTTCTAGCTTTGGGTCACGACCACAATGGAATTGTGTATCGTGACACAGCTGTTTATGGACGACCAGCAATGGCCACGATAAAAGGCAGAGGGCCGCGACACTTCTAGGTTGGGCTCACGATCTGAGCTACGACCACGACCCGGCCCGCTCGTGGCGTGCGGCCTTTCTGTATGCTTTGGCCCGGATTAAGGAGTGTCACGATACAATCGGTTGTATCGTGTGGCTTGTTTCTTGGGGTGTGTCGCCTGCAGCGACAATACGGCGGCGTCTTTGCGACTGGCCTTCGACGGCGTGCGTGTCTTGTGACATGGCCAGGGCTGCGACCGCAGTAGTCTTGGGCGCAACGATCTGACCACACGCCACGACCTGCGCCGCGACACGGCCAGGCCTAGGTGCGGTCATGCGACGTCTTGCGCCCGACTAGGTCGGTGTTTTTGGTGCGCAAACTGAATCTTGACTCAGATGCACCGATACGAGTCAACATTTGGGATACTATTCGCGAACCTTGTTCATGAGCCTTTATTCGGGTTTTCAAAAAAATAAAAATAAAATAAAATAAAATAAAATAAAATAATTTTTTTGTTAATATGATTAAAATAGTAAAATTATTGTCTTGCATTACTATGAATGCATCGGGCATAGTGTATATGAAATATTTTAGGCCATGTGAATGGTATCTCGGTGTGTTTCGCATATATAAGATGCGCATTAGGAGTGCTTTGCCATTTGACGTATGTAGATGGCTAATTAGGTAGGAGAGGGCGATAAAGGTGGAGTCACGAGTGCGATTGAGCACCACCGTGTTGATCGATGGAGCTTTTGTTGAGCGTAGGTATTATAGGCTGGCGCTGTGCAGGGCTAGTGCGGCGAGTAGCCCGGGGAGGGTCAGGTAACCTCCGGAGGTTTAGGGCACATCATCCTCAGGCATTCACGGGAGAAGATGCGATGGTGGCGGACCATTGGTTCATGTAGGTCGAGAAGGTGTTAAAGAGGTATGGAGATTATACGACACGAACCAGGGATCGGACCCCAGTGCATTAGCTAGAGGGTGAGGCCCAGTATGGTGGGCGGGCAAGACCTCTAGACTAGAAGCGATGACATGAGCGAGTTATAGGAGGCGTTCATGGGTAAGTATTATTTTCCGGTCTTTGCGAGGCATCGAAGGCTTAGGAGTTCAGAAATTTGAAGCGGGGGCCGATATTGTGATGGATTATGTGGCTAGATTCACGGAGCTAGCCCGTTTTGCTGATGACTACGTGTAGGAGATTCGAGAATGGGCTAAAGTTGTCCCGTGAGCGAGGTGCAGGACTCAGCCTACGAGGACATGGACTCAATGGTAGGGGTGTGCAGATCATAGAGAGATCGAGGATCTTTCGAACCTTGGGATCTGCGGGTGTTAGTAGCGAGAGGGAAGGAGTCACTCTTCTTAGTTAGGGAAGAAGCGGAGGGCTTCCTAGTTCACGAGGTTCGAGTGCGGCCATCGGGTGAGGCCAGTCCAGGTGCCAGTGTTTGGGTAGATGGTGTGCTATTATTGCCCGGCGGCGGACGCGAGGAGGATTACCCCAGGGCCAAAGGTCCGGGTTTCGGGGCCGGCCGGTCGATCCGTGGGAGCGGAGAGGATCTGATATATTCCTCCACGGCCCGTGCGAGACGGAAGGAGCGGTTTCAATCTCAAGGAGTTACGGGCACCTCCCGATTACATAGAGCGGCCGGAGGCGGGTTATAGGCGAGCGAGGAAGGGCGAGGCCGCGGCGGAAGCGTCGGGGTTCGGGGGCATGTCACGCCATCTGCCATTTGGTCGGCCGGATCAGCCCGGTTATACGAGTGCGTTTTTGCTATCGCTTATGGGCAAGAGTGTTATTTGATTTTGGTGCATCTCATTCATTTATGTGCATCGGTTAGTGATAGAAGTTGAACCCGAGAGGTTGGGGCCTTGGGAGGAACCCTTGTATGTGGGTTCTCCACTAGGGATTAGGGTGAGGATAGAGGATGATATATGCGTGGTTGCGAGTTAGAGATCTGGGATTCTACTCCTGGTGGACACGAGGTCATGGACATGTATCGAGGAGTTCGTGTCTGGGGATGGATTGGCTAACAGCTTATAGAGTCGTCATCGATTGTGAGCGTAGGAGGGTCACCGCTTACACGCAGGACGATACTCGTGTTGTATTTTAGGGGGACAAGCATGATATTTTGCCCCATACGGTGTACAAGTCCAGGTGTCAGGGACAGTTGACGGGTTGGCTAGCAAACCTTACCGAGATTGAAGTGAGACCGGACTTGGTCTACCTCAGGCTAGTGTAGTGCGAGGATGTTTTTGAGGGATGAGCTAAGGTTTGCCTCAGTAGAGGGTTGTAGACTTGAATGTGGGTTACACCACGGTACTTCGTCCCATCTCTATGACTCACTTAGGATGACACTAGTTAGTTGCGGGAACTCGAGTCCATTCACGGAGCTACTAAACGGGGTTCGTTAGATCGAGCACTTCACCATGGGGCGTCCAGGTTCTATTTGCGAAGGATAAGACCCTTCGACGCCGTGAAATTACAGGCAGTTGGACATGGTTGATCGAGAATCGGTACCCATTCGCGCGAGAGTGGCAGTTTGTTTGATCTCGGTTGAGAGGGCGAGTCTATAAGATAGACCGCCATACTTGGTTACCATCGAGGCGAGGGTTAGGAAGACCGAGATATCCCTAAGATAGCGTTTAGGGCCCAATTATAGGCACTGAGTTTCACAGGTGATGTCCTTTGGATTGAATGCGCCCAGTAACATTCATGGATCTCATGCACCTTAATTATTCCAACCTATCTAGATTAGTTTATTCGTAGTCTTAGTGGGATGACATTTTAATCTACTCTCGGTCAGTGGGAACATGAGTATAACGAGGATTGTTTCTGAGTTCTTTGAGAGACCATCAGGTTGTACATGTAAGTTCAGTAAGTGCGAGTTTTGGCTTACTGAGGTGAGATTTTTGGGACAATTGGTGTCAGCATCAGGCGTGCCAATGGACCCAGAGAAGGTCGAGGTCGTGATGAGTTGGGAGAGGCTGAAGTCAGTCTTTGAGATTGACCTAGAAGGAGGTCAGATTTGATTGGGATGACTGATGCGAGGAGGCATTCTAGGAGTTGAAAAGGAGGCTTACTTAGGCTCTATCTTGTCAAATCACGGACCAGGGGACGGGGGTACCACAGTGTATTGTGATGCCTCGGTAGGATGGGATGCGTTTTGATGAATCAGGATGGTGAAGATAAACAAAATCAAGAACATTGCAGTTGAGTAAGGATATTGCTCCAAAAATGCCAAGCCTCCCTTTTGTAAGTAAAAACTTTGGGAGGCTTGCTTTATTATTTAAAACGAGCTGAAAATATTGAAGTTGGGTAAGGGTGCGAGATAGTGAATGTTGGCAATTGGAGCAAAAGAAAGATGATATTTTGCCTGCATTGAAACTAAGTTACGATGACCTATCATTTGACGTAAAACAATGTTTTGCATTATGTTCTCTTTTTCCTAAAGATTTTCAATTCAATAATATTGAGTTGATTCAAATGTGGATGGGGCAAGACTTGATTCAACCATCACAACAAAAGGAAGAGATGGAAGATATTATTGATCGGTATTTAGGCAGTTATTACAAATATCATTCTTTCAGAAGATGTTAGGTTCGATGATCACGAGGTGCTTTGCGATTCAAATACATGATCTTGGCCATGATGCTACGTATTAGTGGCAAGACTGATGTAGCACATTAAATTTTGATTGTAAAAATATCTTTATAAAAGTTAGAGGCATGTTTCAATGCGGAAGCTAATTAGCGAGAGGAAGAAGGATTTCAAGATTTTGGGAGGCCCAAGCAACCACAATATAAGAACCATTTCATTCCGGATATTATTGGTGTTTGAGAAGTGAATCATTTGTGGGTTCTTGCATCTTAAGATTTAAATACATACGAGTCTTTGGACTTACAATCGGGCTTGAGGGCCTTCCTCAAGAATTCCATTTGTAATCTCAAGCTCCTTGATAATATTTGGGCCTAGCTTCAGCTGAGCACATCGAGAGACATAAATTCTATTTGCAAATTGCACCACTTGCAAACATTGATCCTAGTAGGATGTGTTTCTCTTGAAGAATTGCCAAGACATATTGGGACGATGATGAGTTTGAGGCTTTTGATTGTGAAGACACAACAAATCGCTTTGCCTCCTCATGCTCAGGGCGAAAGAGAGGTAAAGGTAGGGAGGAGATGCTTCAACTCTCTTCACTTTGTTGAATTGGGGATGTGATTCTTTAGAATTTCTGGAGTGGAAGGGATGGGAACCTTCACTGCTCTTAGAACATTGATAATTGTGGATTGTCCATGTCTATCGTCCTTGCCGAAAAACCTACCTGCATTAGAGACCTTGGTGATTATGGTTAAAAGCGATTTGGGTTGGGGGAGCAAGAGCAGGGGAAAAGGAAGGCGACATTCGAGGTTTGGAAGCACGTGGATTTGATCTTGTTTGAGTTACCCAAGAAGTTGGAGATTTTGCCTAGGTGAAACTATTCAAGGACCTGCTTCTAACCTGCAGCAGTTCATTGAGAGTTGTGACAACTTTAGAGCATTGTGGGAGGAGGAGTCCCCAAGTCTCAGTTCCTCAGTTTTGCCAGAGGGAATAGGTCACCTCATTGCCTTAAGGCAATTGAAGATTAAATATTGCCCTAAATTATCAACTTTGCCAGAAAAGATGGGAAACCTATCTGCCCTAACACACTTGACCATAAAAGACTGTCCTGAATTGGTTAATAGATGCAAGCAGAGCAATTGAAAGTGGAACAAGATTGCTCATGTCCCAGTTTATATAGTGACTCAGGTGATTCGGGTAACATAAAAGGCTCTGTTATATATTTCCTGAAGAAAACCTCTTTTCTTCTTCTTCTTCTTTGTTTTTAAGTTTTTACCATATGTCAAAATTAATCTCTCTCCATGTTTTGTGATACATAAAAATGATGTAGGCTGAGGACGGTTGTCAGTTCTTGTCGAAAATGGCTGGTGGAGCAGTGAAGAAGTGGAGGAATAGAGCTTTTTCCAACTCTGCAAATCGCATTGTTTAAGGATGGAAGCATGCACCGCTCAACAAATTTTAATATTGAGGCATTGAAGTTTGTTGATCTGGTATGAAGCAGGTTTCTATGCTTGATGCATTCTATATATATCTTCAAAGTACTTGACTGTCTTGCCGTCCATTTGTTTCTTGATTTTGCTTTTTATAAATTTTAATTTGTGTTCAATGTATGTTTCATTTAAGTTGCACATGTGTGAAAGATTTAGTTGTGTTTGTTTTAAGTATGAAGATGAAGTTCATTTGAGCTATGATTGAAGTTCAGTTGAGATTTAGTTGGAAATTAAAACCTAAGAAAGATAAGGTTTTGCTATGAGCTAAGATGAATTACCATTTTCTTTAATTATAAGAAAGGTGAATGGGCCAAGGTTTGATTTAATCATCAGAATAAAATGAAGAGCTGGAAGACATTGTGGGAATATTCAGATTCTTGTATTCTTACAAATGCAATGCATAACATGGAGTATAACATGTTGAATTTTCATAGTGGATTCGGACATATTTCAATCCGATTTTGGAAGCTGCGTTGGGTGGAGGAAGAAGAGAAAGTTTCAAGATTTTGTGGGAAACTAAACAATATAAGAACCATCTCATTGCCAATTACTAACGTTGGGTCCAAAAGTGAATAGTTTGTTTGTCACTACTTGTATCTTAAGATTTAAGTACATAATGACAACTAGATGATTTTAGAGAGAGAAGCGAGAATACAGAAATAGGAATTGTATCCTTACATCCTTTAACCCGAGCCCAGTACAAAGACCTTTTGAAGAGTTTGTTAGAGTCCTTAGGAGGTGTTTGGCTATCATCCCCCCTCAAGCTCAGCACTACTTTTAGAAACCATTTTTTGCTTGGTAGAGGACCATGAAACCAGATTTGAACCTAGGAAAATGCAAAAGCCACCCGTGCTGCGCCTATCATTAGGGCAAGACGCCCAGTCGGCATCACTGTAGCCTTGGAGATCGAGAGGTGAGGATGACTTAAAATGAAGCCCATGAGAGACAGTTCCTTTGAGACAACGAAGAATCCTTTTTACAGCAAACCAATGTACATTTGTGGGGTGAGCCATAAATTGGTAAGCTTTGTTCACTGCCAAAGCGATGTCAGGACGTGTGACAGAGCTCCAACTATACAGCGATACTCAATTGGATATAATAGAACACCATCAAATTGTGATAGCGTGTGACAAGAGACATCGAGGGGGTAGACATAGGCTTAAAGTCCTCAATTTGAGTGATGTAGAGAGGCCCGAGCACTTTCAACTTGTATCCCAAGAAAATAAGATATGGGGACTAGGACTAAGTCACGAAGAAAATTGCGATAGATAAGAAATAGCCTTCTTCATACGAGATCCCTTATTTTGCTCTAGTGGTCATGGGGTGGGTGTTGAGAGGGAAAGATGTTGGAGGGGTAGTGGAAAGGCGGTGGAGCAGGGGCGGAAAGAAACGAGGAGAATTAAGCAAAAGGAACTTGAATGAGTGATGGCAGGGAAACAGAGGAAAGAGGAGATAAGGAATGAGGTATAGAGCACAACAAAGACGGAATGGGAAGAACGACAAGTGTGAAAACCAGGGTAGAAGAAATGGAAGGGGAAGGAGGTAGAGACTGTTACCATATACAATTTTATGAGTTTATGCAATTTGGGACTCTATCATTAGCTGTATATATTATCTTACCATGTATAGATGCTAAAGACTAGGAATGTACCATGTATAGATGCTAAAGACTAGGAATCTACCATGTATAGATGTTAAAGACTAGGAATCTACCATGTATAGATGCTAAAGACTAAGAATTTACCATGTATAGATGCTAAAGACTAGGAATTTGAGAGACTATGTAACACCCCAAAATATACCCTAACAGTTTTATAACATGTTTAGGGTATAAAATAAGTTAAAATTGTATTCGTTCGAAAAAAAATGACATTTTTATGAAAAATGGCAAAACAGTAATTTTGCCACTTTGGAAAAACCTAGAAAATTCTCTAGATCTCGGATGATGAAACGATTTAACGTAGTTAAATTTGTCTTGCGAGAAATCTAGCCTGCATCGAATTTCATTAGAATTACGAGGCGATTGAATCTATTTGCAATTCTAGGTGATGGAGTGCCAAGTGAAAGCGCAGCGGGATTTAGAAAATCTCGAAAAATGGTAAATATTTAAAGAATATTCAATTATGATAAATGAAATTGAAACCGGGATGAAATAATTTGTTTGGTTAAAACGGACGAAGTGAAAAAAGGACATGTAGGTTCCACTTGAAATAAAAAATAAATAAAGGATAAAAATAAAAAAAGAAATTTGGTCTCACCACGAGGAAGGAGAGATTGAAGCCCAGGCCAGACGATGAGAGAGAGAGGAAGCGAGCATGGTCGAGTGTTGGTTTTATTTTTTATTTTATTTTCTGTTCTCTCTTTTGAGTATATGGAAATCGGATAGTCGAGATTCATCGGATTCGAGAATGAAGAGTGCTACACTCGGCGAGGAGCTGCGTGAGTACCAAAACAAGGGATTTTCTTTGAGATTTTAATTAAATATTCGGAGAATCCTAATTTTGTTTTTTTCTCGAGATCTACGGCTTTCTGACGGTCAGAATTGGTCGGAGCAGGAGGCAAAGTTGATCCACGCATCGCGAGCTACGCGTGGGTACCAAAATCTTGGAGTTTAGTCAAACTCCACGAGGTATGAAATTTTCCCTACTTGGAATAAAAAGCCATATAATGGCATAGGTTGTTTCGAGGCCGGAATAGGCCGTGTGATTTAGTCCCAAGATTTTGGGACTTAATATTAGAAATTTTTGGGATATTTGGATTACAGGCGATCGGTGTATTGAAGGATATAAATTAGATAAAAAATAAGAATATATATGAATATATGAGATGATATGATTAGATGAATGATATGAATATAGGAATATATGAAATGAATATATGATAGAAATACGTGAAATTAGGAAGTATACGATTAGACAACACGTGCAGAAATGCGCGAATGATAGGAAAATAGTTGCATGTATGGTAAAAAGAATTATGAATCTGATAAATTGAAGTTAAAGATATATGAAAATCTGCAGATACGATGAGTACGATAGAGTACATGAGAAGATATAAATTAACAAGATATAAGATGTTATAAGTAGATGACGAGAGATATGATACGATAGGTTATATGCAAATGTTATATGCCATTATATGAGATGAATATATGATAGAACATGATGAATACAAGAGTGAATAGATGGAATATGAATAGCTAAAACATGAGCAGTACGATATAGAATAGACATATATGAAATGATATACATGTATTGTAAAGAAAGAAATATGAGAATAGTGATATGAAGCTACAAATATGAGAACGAATTCAGATTAAAGTAATCATGGTAATATCGCATATGATTACCGGATAACAATACTTATTCGGGAATATGAATCTTGAACATAAAATATACATGGATTATGCAGCAGAACACGGTAGAGGGATAGATAGGCATGCCTATAGGGATGCGATTCTTCAACGACATCTGATTTACATATATGAAGCCTGTTTGGGTCGATGATATGGAGCTCCATTGGATCATTATAGCGGCCTGGATTTGGGGTCATACGGATAAGAGTCGTCTCGTACGGTGTCTGGCTTCCCGGGTATATACGGATAGAGATCAGCATCTTTATGCAGGTGATAGTACCTTCAATTTTATACAGGTTATTTCCGTATCCACTTCTAAGGTATTTGCAGTTATGAAACACAAAGAAGATGACGGTATATGAAATATGACCGGTATATGAAAAGTACATAGTATATGAAAGTATATAGAAAAGGATAAGAAGCGTATATGACGGTATATGGAAGTCTGAAAGTACGATTACATGAAAAGTATATGAACAAGTACAGTATATGAAAGAGAAAAGTATATGACAAGTATACAAGTACAAGAAATAAAGTGTCAATGACACGAAATGTATATGATAGATAAAGTATATGAAAAGCATATGAAAGAGTACGATCATGAAAGCACGGTATATGAAAATCATAGGAAAGTATAGTATATGAAAAGTACAAGATGAAAATATAGGGAATGACAAACATGACGAGATTCCCTCTCGAATCTGTCATGAATGCCAATTCTATAGTCAGAGTGAAAACGCAAATGTAAAGTATATGACAATATAAGATTGTATAAGAAAATATATGATAAAACAATATGTAAGAAATGAATAGCATAGCATGGGCGTGTAGCCTCTACATGAAAGGAGACAAATATAGGTGGGGATAAGAAATGATATATGTAATAATTGCATAGAATGTAATAAGTCATAGGCGAAAGATGAAAAGATTAGAAGCAGTGAAAGGCAGGATGAAGTATACAAAATCTGAGTATATGAAAGTATAAGGAATGTAGATAAAAGTACGAGGACAATATAAGATAGGTTATATGAAAGTATCTGAAGACAGATATATGAAAGTATATGATACATACCTGATATATGAACATGAAAGGAAATGAACATGAAAGTATAGGAAACTTGCAAAAGAATATGATATACAAAATAATATGAAATAGATTAAGTATTCGATTGAAACTGCGACGATCGATATTGGTGGAGTCCATGTATATGTTCCCACTAAGGCGTAAAGCAGCGCGGGTTTTTGTCGGGTGTGGAATTACGAAGCGAAGACAAGGATAGGGGACACTTGGCATCCCGAATCGTGGCGCGGGCCATCTCGGGAGATGGGTGCTCACGCCTTTGTTAAAGTAATCTACGATTTTATATGTATAGTTTTGTAATGAGTGAGTGTAGTAGTTTAAGAGTAAAGGGACTCTAGTATATGTGTATAGAATATAATGAATGCCACTATGGTGGTATGTATAATGTATAAGTAAAAAGAATTTTTGTTATTACAGAAATTGTGCATATAAATGAGAAAACAGGGACACGTGTCAGCTCTGAGAAAGAAAAGGTTAAAGAGTCCCAATCACGAAGTGTGACACTCTCGCTTGACACCCCTTCGGGTGTCGGGTTGGGCGTCACAGACTATATGTATGGCAGACGGATGGAATCAAAGACAACTTTTCCAAGAAAAACCTCTCTTCGTATTTTTCTGTTATCTAGTATTTTGACATGGTATCAGAGCCTAGGTTCTTGATTTCTGGTCTGTTCGAATAATTTTTTTTCTCTTGGCTTTGTGGGTTTCTCTTATTCGGCGCACTCTGGGTTCCATCTTGGTGGTGTTCTCTTGTTCTCAGCGTCGTCTGCGCACTCTGGTCGATTCTTGCTCTTATTTCTAGTGCCTTTTTTCGATTGTGGCTTTCAGCAATTTATAATTTTCGGCGTTTGGTCCATCATGTCATCGGATAAGTTGGAAGCATTCCCTATTCGGTTTACTGGTAAAAATTATTCAGTTTGGGAGTTCCAATTTAAATTATTTGTCAAAGGAAAAGAATTATAGGGTCATATTGATGGGAATTCCAGCACACGAATCTTAGAGGCTTTGTCTAAGTGGAAATTCGCAGTGCTCGGGTTATGACTTGGCTCCTTAGCTGGTTGATTCTCACCTTGTTCTCAATTTGAGGCCTTATCAGCTGCTGGCGCTATGTGGACTTATCTTAACCACGGTTTACAATCAAGGCAAACTCACGCTAACGATTGCATTTAGTATGGATATTAATTTCACACAAGGTAGTCTCTACATTGAGAATATTTTTCACGGTTTTCAAACTCTTTGGGGCGACTATTGCGACATTGTTTATGCTAATGTTCCCTCTTGACTCTCTCTGTTGTCAGAAGTGCATGCCGCAGTAAGTGAGATCAATTCTTGATGAAGTTCTGACCAGGCTTTGAAATTGCAGGTTCTAATATGATGAGCGAGTCATCCTACATCCCATCTGCGGATGCTTGTTTGAGTGAACTTCTTGGTGAGGAGCAGCGTCTTGTTACTCGGGCTGCCATAGAACATCAGACTCGCATTAGTGCACATGTTTCTACGGCTTCATGCGACATAGGGGAGACATGCAGTAGAGACATGCGTCTTTGATTCGATTGCATTAGTTGTAAAGCTTTTGGCCATATTGCTCGGGTTGTCACAAGAGTTACATAACTCTTGCAAAACTTGGTCATATTATCTACAGCATCATTAGCCTGAAAGGCGAGTCACGCTATCATGCCTCCACTTCTTTGCCTACAGTTATTTGCATTGCTTGCACCTCGCTGTTGTTCCTCTTCTGCCTCCCTCTGACCTTAAGCGAGCAGACCACACTCACTCGAAATGGTACAACGGATGATCCGTGCCTTTTCTTTGCTTTTGGGCTCTCGGAGATAATCATAAAGTTTCTTCTAAGCCATAGTATTTTGACTGGAGCCTCTAACCATACCGGTATCTTGTTGTTCCTCTTTCTAATATCAGAAATTATGATGGAAATCTAAAAATTAACACCGTCGATGGCAGCTCTCTGCCAATCAGTGTTGTTGGTGATCTTTCCTCTTCCTTAACTAATGTTTTTGTGTCTCCTAACCTCTCCACAAATCTTATTTCTATTGGTCAATTGGTTGATAACAATTGCCAATGTCCAGTTCTCGGATTCTGCAGTTGTGTTGTGCGGGGATCGAGTGTGAGGGCGGATGATGTGAAGGGGGCCTAAAGTGGGATGACTCTTTCCTCTTCATGTTTCTCCTTCCACTTCTTACTTTATTTAATTCTGGATTATTGGGAAATAAAGCATGTTCTTCTATTGATCTTTCTTTTGATTGTACATTATGCAAACTTGGCAAAAGTAAAGTTCTCCCTTTTCCTCATCATGCATCTCGTGCCTCACAATGTTTTGAGCTTATTCATATTGATGTTTGATTTTTTTATTGTTTTTCTCATACGCATTAAGTACTTTGTTACTTTCATTGATGACTGATCGCTTTGCTTGGAGTTTTACTTCCTCGGGCTAGGGTGAAGTTTTTCGGTTTTCGGCGGCTTTCTTGCACTCCTTGAGACTGATTCTTGCGACATCAAAGGTCTTGCACTCACGGTCGACGGTGAATACATGTCTAATGAGTTTCGGGTTTTCTTGAAGCAAGGGATCATACCGGCATTGCGTCGCTGACACCACAACAAAGCGGTGTTCTTCGGGGAAGAAATCGCCATCTTCTTGATGTCGTAGAGGCTCTTTTACTTGAATCATCTGTTCCTCCTCATTTTTGGTGTGAAGCTTTTTCTACTGCAGTTCATTTGATCAATCGCTTACCCTGTCACACCCCAAATCCCGGTTCGACCCGATTGGCGGATCCGAACCGAGTTCGAGGTGCGAGACTTAGGACCGGGACTCTTGACCTGATTTTTTTTTTTTTTTTTTTTTTTTAAAGCCCGAGTACAACTTTTGTGGGTATGACCCACATCTTATAACGAGAATCAAAGAACTACCAGGGTGGGTGTCCATCAAAATCTATACACATATAAGCGGGTCCCATTTACTTATACAAAGGCGAACCTTTACATTTACAAATCGAGCCGCGGAACCTACATGTAGTGAACCCTTACAAATGTGTTGTCCCGGTTTGTATCGCGAATGTTTCTTTGATGTCTTCTCACGTACCTACCGCGGTTAAAGCAGTGTAAGCTTTGCGCTTAGTGGGAAGCATATTCTTATAACTATCTTTTGATGCACATGCATTTATGCGAATCTTGATAAACTTATAAAACGAAACAAATATCAAAATCATCATGAATCATATAAACCAATATACTTGGTCGGATCATAGTCGAGCAAACTTAGACATATGCAATGCAAGGCATCAGGTCATCTCTTTTACATAACTCATGATTTTCTCGGGATTCGGTCGGGTTCTATTTGTGTCATCAAAAATAGTGTCAACTTGTACCTTGTGACTTTTAGAGAATGCTTATGTCTCCCCATAGGATCCATATTATGCTTGTCGATTCCTTATAAGCGATCTTGAACTTATACTTATAACAATCTTATACTTTTCAGAATTACACTTATGGCGAGACTTATCCTTGTGGATCTTATACTCTGTGTAAGCTTATTTCTTATGCGAGGTCTTATACTTATAGCCGTCGGATCTTATTCTTGTCGGATTTCTCGTATCTTTGTCTTGAAGCCTTGCCTGGAATGCCGTAGGAGTTCTGAGAACATACTTATCCTGCAGGTTACACTTGTTCGGGGTTCAGAGTAGGTATCCACCCGAGGATTACGGAACGTATACTAGATTTGCGGAACTTAATCTTATACGGGAATACCCGTAAGTACTACTTGATCAAATGCATTCACATTAACAACTTGTGTTGGTATCATATCCCAACAAGTCTAGTTTAACGTATACCTATACTCATACGGGAGTACCCGTAGGTACTGCGGAGTTTATCCTTATCGGGGCTTATATACGGAGATACGAAGTGGAGTACTACGAAACTAATCGGACATAGAATTGCCGTAGGTGCGGAACTTATATTAATTGCCTCGTATCTTATACTTGTGCTGAGCCTATCCTTGTCTTCTGGATCTTCTACTTGTATTGATTATTTCGGATCTTATCCTGGTATTACGGAGCATATACATGTATTCGGTTAATACATGTACTTGAACTTATACATGTATTTGATTTTATACATGTATTCACAAGTATATACTTGTCGCCACCAGAGAACTTATCTTGAGTGTGAGACACATCTGGTATTTCGGATCTTACTCTACGTGTGTTACGGAACTTATACATGTAATTTCGGATCTTACATGTATATTACCCAGACTTATATTTATCTTACGGAACTTATAGTTATTATCTGAGACTTATTCTTATCTTGAGATCTTATACTTGTGTTACAGGCTGATTCTTGTATTTCGGATTTTGTACATGTACTTGAACTTATACATGTATTTAGTTTATACATGTATTAAATTATATACTTGTCTTACAGAACTTATCACGGTGCTTCAGGAACTATCATTATTTCGGATCTTATACGTGTATTCTGAGAACTTATACATGTGTTGGATCTTACATGTATATTCACAGACTTATATTTATCTTCTGAACTTATAGTTATTAATGCGGAACTTATTCTTATCTTGAGATCTTATACTTGTGTTCTGAGCGATTCTTGTATTTCGGATCTTATTCTTCTGAAGGTACCGTAGGTACGATAAGTCGAACGGTCGGGATCATGCGTCTGGTCGAGGATCGGACTTATCTGAATCTGAAGGACATTAGTCTTTGGCCCCAAGACGAGATCCATGAGATTCATTGAAGCGGAAGTACCCGTGAAGTATATTTGGATTTATACTTATTTCACCGAACATACTTGTTTTCCGATGCGAGTACCCTTAGGTACTACGCGGAACTTATACTTATTTTATTGTCTGAGTACCCCTTAGGTACTCTTGGACTTATGCGGGTGTTACCCGATACGGGAGTACCGTGGGTACTCTTTGGACTTATGCTTATTCGGATCTCCCATAGGAGTTGAGTTTTCTTAGTATACAAAGTACCCGTAGGTACTACGAGATGTTACGTATACAAAGTACGCGGAATTTTCGAGGCTTAATCTGGAGGTACCACGTAGGTACTCACGGAACATATACGAGATGTGCGAGTGGGTACATTCGAGATCGTTACTATATTCATTTCTTATTCATTATTCGAGTCTTATCATATAATTGTTATATTCACCCCTGGAGCCGATGTCACGAATGGTAGGGTTCTGTACAATAAGTGATACCCGAAGGTCTGGTCTGAGATCGAGAGAGTGTCGTCGCACTAATCGGGGAAAGTCTGAAGTACTGTGTCTTAGAAACTACTTGATCGAGTGCGTGGCACTGTCGATACCGAGTACTAATGTGCGAAGCGCGGTCGGAGAATGCCGTCGCGCTGTCGGGAGAGTGCCGAAGTACTGATTATTGCGGCACGATCGTAGAGTCGTCATTCAATAACTCCGGTCTTAGGCAATTTTACAATTATATGAGCTTCAATAACTTACTTATCCCATAAGAGGAGCATTATTAGCTGCTACTATAATACCATGACAGATCAGATATTCCAACATCGTACAGCGATGAGCATGTAATCACACCTTAATCATGTATTTTATTCTTCGCGAATCTACGTTAACCGTGAATTGAATCAATCCACCTGACGTCTAAACTCAAGCATTTCATGCCAACTAGTCGCATCGATTTTACCGCGGGATAGTTTGCGATATTAATTTTTCCAGTACATTTTCTCCATATTTGACACCGGTTATTTGTGCTCCTTAAATCTAAGGTGATAAGTGGTTCATTTCCAATTGGAATCACCCAACGGAGCACTGGGACCTCGAGTTACGTCCAAACATCCCGGGATTTCTCTATGTTCAAAGTTGAACCGACCTATTTGCACACGGTCCCACTTTGAGGAATTTTTGGGGCTTATCTAGAGTCAGAAATTTGGAGATACTTATTAAAATGGTTTGTTCTCCTCAAGCCATTTTGCCGCCACTGACCACTCCAAATCGGATACAAGAAATGAGTGGCTATGGCCAAAAATACAAAACCCGGGTCGTAATCAGAAACCGTATCATGCCCTACCGGTAGAACTTAACTTCTACCGCAGACTCGCCAAAAAATGACCAGGGATCGTAAGTTCTACCTGCAGAGAACTTAACTTCTACCGGTAGAAGACACCTGAGAATGCCCGTGTATCGGGTGTTTTCTCACATTTTTCTTAATCCATGGATCAATCTCCCACACTTCCTACACACCTCAAACCATTCCACCACCTGGAATCACTTTTCTATTCAATTCATCTTTTCATTTCTTATCTTCTTTCAAACCTTTCCATGAATTTCTCCTCTAAAATCATTTCAATATGGGTCTTAACCTACACACAAGCTTTTTTAAACTATGACTTGTTAGGCTTACTCTAAACCCTAACTCAATTGCTTAATATTTAACCACATGAACCAACCTCAAAGAGAGGATTCCTACTTTTCTCAGGATTTATTTACCAACCCTGCCTTCTAATAAATTTTGATTAGGAAGAAACTTAATAAACCTCCTAGATTTGGAACTCATAAACCTCTAGAATCCCATACAAAATCCATGTGATTCATGGAATGTAGTCTATATCCATACAGATCCGCATACCGCTTGCTCGCTTGACTCACTCCTTCTCTTCTTCTTTCTTCTCTTCACTGGGCTTGCTCTCTCCTCCTCCAAATGAGACCATCTGGTCTTAACCCATAGATTTACAGGGCTTCTGCTTGCCTCCTCCAAAAACCCATTTTTGGGTTGTTGCCTTGTTTAAAAAGGTCCTCCATGTTTGACCATTTGTGGAGCCAAGCTCCCAAAATTTGTATTTTGGCCCATAGTCTCTTCCAATTTATGACTTTAAGCCCCTTTTGACAAATTACGCATTTTGTCCTTAAGTTTTGTAACTTTCCTGCCCCCTGCTTCCTAGCTCGATTTAACTTACGAAACAAATAAATTACGTTTTTACAAAATACTCTAAACATGTCGAAAACGACTAGGTATATTTCGGTGTTACATAAATTCTCTCCTACGACAAATCATGTTTATTTCTCTAAGTTGTTTGGTCATTCTCCTTTATATTCTCGATCTTTCATATATTTGGTTGTGTTTGTTTTCAGGCATCTCCTCATTAAATCATATAAACTCTACTACTCGCCTAAGTGTGTTTTCTTGGTTATGCTATCCCTCACAAGGGTAAGTTTGTTCCAATCCCCATGCTTCTCGTATACCTGCTCTGTAACAGATCCTTAGCAAATCAATATTTCTTTCCATCTCATGTTCAACTGTCATCTGCATCTGTATCTCTTCTACCTATTTTTTCTGAATCTCCACCAATTGTGGAACGGTTCAAACCCGGTTTTGTGTATGAGAGACGTAGTCGCATGAGCCTGGGTCTCCACTTCTTTGTGCCTTCTTCCGATCTGACTCGCGCCGATCCCGCTCCCGTCTCCACCACTCTTCATCTGGCCTACTCACTATTCTCGACTCCTAATTGGTATGGTTTCTCTCTCCCGTTCTCTTGTCGCTACTTTATCCACTATTTCCATTCCCTTGCTACAAAAACAGCTATGGAACAATGAAGTGTCGGGCAAATTGCAATGCAAGGTAACTTCAAGCACTTGAAGAGAACCACACTGATATCGTCTTGTCCTGCATCAAACCAATCGAGTATGGGTTTTTCAAGAAAACTGCTCGATGGTTCTTGATTGGTACAAGTCGCCTTGTACTGGGTAACAAGCGTAAATACGGGCTGATTATGAGGAGACACTGGTCGCTGCCAAAATGACCACTAGCTCAACCATCTTAGCTATTGTCGCTTCACGTCACGGGGCGATCACATCAAATGGATGTGAAGAATGCCTTTCTTCATGCGTGATCTCCGGGAGGAGTATTTACATGAAGCTTCCTCCGGTATGACTACTTCTTTCCTCATGATGTTTCGTGTTTGCCGCTCGTATCGGCTCGCGTTGTCTCGCGCTTGGTTTGAGAAGTTTCAGAAAGACACTTCTTTCCTTTAGTTTTACACAAAGTCAATACATATTCTTTCTCTTCCTTCACATCACGCCGTGTATAGTTATTCTCTGCTTATGTGGATGATATTATTTCATGATGCCAAGACTGACTGTGGTTTGATTACTGCTTCAACAATGGGTTATATGCAATTTTCCATATGAAAGATCTCGCCACTTCATACTTCTTAGGATTGGAAGTTCATTAACGATCCCATGGTTTTTCGTGAACCATGATAAAGAGAGACCAAGATCTTATCACTTTGGCCGGTTCTATACTTCTTCTATTGATACTCCTATGGGAGGTAAATGTCAACACAGAAAGATGAAGGGGACCTTCCGGGTTAACCTACTCTATCTGTCAGGGGAGTCTTATCTATCACCACTACTCGACCCGATATCTCCTAGCGATGTCTATTAGGTCGGCCGAATTTATGTCTTCACCCCGGCATCTCCATCTTCGCCGCGTCACGCATCATTCGCTATCTTCGAGGATCACCTTCGCGGTTGTTTTTTCCCTACCGACACCTCTCTTCAACCTTCATGGCCTATAAAGATGCCATTAGGTCAGGTCCGATACACGCCATCTACTACAAGTTGCTATGTTTTTAGGTGATGCATTAATTTCTTTCGAGAAGTAAGAAACAAGATCGTGTTTCTAAATCCTCTAATCGGTACGAACATCGCTGCCCACGCTTGTTCTGAAATTGTATGGCTACGTGGTCTCCTTGAGGAGCTTGGGTTTCCTCATACTACTTCTACTCCTCTTCATGCCGATAACGTTTTCCACCAATCCCGTTTTCCATGAACGCACCAAGCACATTGAAGTTGATTGTCATTCTATTTGAGACACTTTGGAAAGTCGGGTGATATCTCTTTCTCATATCTCTTATGATCTCCAAGTGGCTGATGTCTTCACCAAAGCTCTAACTCGACAAATGCATCAATTTCTTTTGTCGCAAATTGTTGCCAATTCACTGTCATCAATTTGAGGGATGTTACCATACAATTTTAGGAGTTTATAATTGGGACTCTATCATTAGTCAGATATATTATCTACCATGTATAGATGCTAAAGACTGTGAATCGACTACGATAGACGCTGAAAGCACTGCGAATCTACTACAGACGCAAAGACTAGAATCGAGGTGATGTGATGCTAAAGACTAAGAATTCTACTCACATAGATGCTAAAGACTGTGAACTCGGTAGAGACTATATGTATGGCGATCGATGGAATCACGGCAACTCTTCCAAGAAAACTTCTCATTTTTCTCAAGCATTCAGCATTTTGACGTGAGACTATGATTGAAAAGGAAATGATATTTCTTAGGCATTAGAGCTATAATATGTAGGACCTCAAGGAAGCGGATAGTTAGGAGCTTTGTTGTAGAGAAGTTGTATAGAGTCTGAAACTCTAGGACTCGTTTATTAAGTAAGATGCGCTGAAACGCATGCATCCGTAATTTAGAGGGAACTGAGGCTTGAGATAGGACAAACCTGCTTCAACCTAAATGCCTTATTTTCCTATTTGGTATATAAGCTTCATTTTAAGACTTCGCTTTGGTAGTTTATTCCTATTTGATAGTTGTTTTTTATCTTGTAATTTTAAAACAAAGAATTTATTATTCCTATTTGGTAGTTTTATTCCTTTTTTATGGTTGTTTTTTGTCTTGTAATTTTAAAACAAAGAATTTATTTTTCCACTAAGACACCAACGATTAAAGAAATGGCATGCGAGCCCACGTTCGAGTCCAGCATTTTACAAATTTGTAAAGAAGATACTAATAAGATATATAATGCAAAGTGATTATATATATATATATATATATATATATATATATATATATATATATATATATATATATATATATATATATATATATATATATATATATATATATATAAATGGATTTATTAAAGTTTAAATCGACGATAGTTGGAGACTAAAGACGTACACCTTTCCTTCTGCTTAACAAACATAGGCTCCGTTAGAATTTTAAAGTAGTAAAGAAAATTATTAAAAATGCGATTTTCATATTTATCACCTTACACATATAGAACAAAATCATATATAATCAGGTTTTCTCAAAGTTTCATACATGTTTTCAATTTTTTTAGTCCCTATATAATAAAAAGAACAAATAAAATGAGTTGAATTAATATAAAATTATTCATTGTTTAAATCTCATTTTATATTTCCTCTAAATTTTCTTCCTTCCACTTTCCTATATGTTTTCTACTCCTAGTACTCTTCTTCAAATAGAAAATAAAGGGAAATATTTTCATTTAAAATATAAAATATGTTTAAACTTAATAAATTAATTATATATGTTTTATTCACACTCATTTTCTTTGTTTCTCTCTATTATATAAATACTAAGAAATTTAAAAATATGTAAACTTTTGAAGGCTACTCTTTATTCTATCAAAGATGCATTAAACATAATAGATTTAAACACAAGTAGATGAATTCTCAAAGCAAGTTTTCATCATATTACAACAAATTCCGACAATAGGTTTTCTGATCCAATAGGCACTAACAGAGACTAGAAGATATTGTAGAAAAGCTTAAGTCACGCTCTCCACACAAGAGGCCTCAATAAGACATACACAATCTCCCCACACTAATTGTTTTTCCCTTCCTTCGTAAGAGAGATTCCCCGACATACCAAATTGGCCCAAAATAGACTCCCGCAAAATTCATTGAACATATTATTATTTTGTGTATCGTTCATGACGGATGATATGTAACGACCCGGCCCAACCATGTACATATTGTATGTTTTAAAATTCAAAACGATTTTGCAAAGCGTTATAGGTAGAACATACCGGGCAAAGATACGATTTATTTAAGATATGATGCGGATAAACGATCACAGTACATACGACTGATTGTATCAGGCACGGATCGAATCAACAGATCACTGCACATCTCAAGACCTGACCCAACCACGTAGACATCAGTTGAGCTCAGTCTAAGAGTACTACTCATGAATACCATCAGGTTGAGTAGTAGCCATAATTTATATACACGTGAACTTTCTCCCCATCCGACGCGGACATGACATCTAAATTTTACTAAGGTCATGTTTGTTATTCAAATTTAAATATTCAATGCAATTTATTTTCAATTTTGGATTAATATTTTAACCTTTTTTTTTTTCTAACCTATTACTTCTTTAAAAGATTTTGATTGAAAGAGTCAAATTACTGGGACTTTTCGTCAATACTAAAAAAATGAAACAAATAAAACACAATATCAACAAAACCTTCACTCCGTTAATACTTAATACTTGATAGAAATAAAACAATAAAAAATAAACAACTTAAGTTCTATTTAGACTTAGTGAAATCAAAGAAATGAATAAATACCGCATGAGTCTCACTCTTCCTCGTTGTTTTTATTAGGGCTAAGACTTTATCCGATCGAAATTCCTTGGGTGTCATTAGTTCAAAGAGTCGCAACCCATTCTCCCGATGATTGTTGTGGTACCGAAACCATTAAGAAAGTTATCACAAATATCATTAGAAAACATTCAAACACACTATGATCATTCGTGGAGATAATCTTGAGAAAAGAAACATTGTTTATTGTTTTTGAAAATCGTTTTCTATTCTCAAAACAAGGAAACATTGTTGCTTTGGGCCATTTTTTCTCGAAAAACATTTAAAAAACACTAAATTTAAGTAACAAAGAAGAGTTTCCAGAGAACACATCTTTGGTGTTCTTAGTGTTTTCAAAAACATGAACCAAATAAGCTCGTAGTTTTCAAATGAAAGCATGACTCATCATAAGGTGCAGTCACTCTGTGATGATTATTTCTCACCTTACACCGGGAGCATAGCTTGACACCCTGGAATTTGAACGTGTTTATTTTGAGCCCCTTCCATAAGTCCTCAGAAAATGGTTCACAATCCTTTACAAGAATGCTGCAACTTTTAAAGAGAGAGTTAGAAAAAAAAATTGAAAAGCAAGTGATAGAATTACTAACTACTTTTAAATAAGATGAAAAGATATTGTGTGAGTTGATATGGTTAACATTGGCTCAAATCTGCTGACTGGTATGTTCCTTGAGAAGTTTCATTGATCATCCACGATCCCTAAAAAAGATATTTTAATTAATCCAGATTATTTTCATCCAAATCAATGGATACAAACAACACAACTTTTTTTTTTTTTTTAATCAGTAAGCAAGAGAATGTATTAAAAAGGGAACTCAAGGTATACTATATACACAAGCCCAGAAAAGCCCGAAAAGACACAAAGCAAAAGAGAGAGCAGAGCTTATATTTGACAATAAGCATGTTTATAACTTCATGTCATAACGTGCTGGTTTACTTCATATGTTAAATGATCACTTTTAAAAAGACTCCTCAGTATACAAGACTATAATGATGGCCCAAAAGCCCCCAAAATCATAAAGCAGTGAGAAGATCTTACATTTGGATAAGAGGGTTTGTATAATCACAGTCATAACCATGCTGTGGTCGATTTATGGCGTGTTAAACAACCAACTTCTCTCGCACTCTACGTGAGAGCCAAACAAACCAAAACAAAGTCCACCACTACCAAATCAACAAATAGGGAATAAATCAGAGAGAGGTCTTCAGCCATGTTAACGACCAACTCTTCTAAAAGCTCAAGCTCAGGATGGCACATACAGTCACGCTTTGAATGATTGCGTGATTGGTTAAACATATTTGCCGACTGATCAACTTAGAGATTGCGGAGAATGGGTACTGCTTAAAACATAATCTGAATCAGAGCAACGAGATCCATGTCTGGCTTCAAGGTTATCCATGAAACACAAACAAATCATCACCGTTCTACGCCATTGTTTCTTCACGCCAAAACTATTTTGTTGGCGTTGATCGGTACTGAAACTGAACATCAACCAGGTTCTCCTTTTGTTCTTAAAATAAACCATCAAACAATATGCCATATATTCCGTTATCGGTTATTGTCAACGATCAGTAGAGTCGGTTGAACACCAATAATAATGTTTCACAGCAATTCCATCAGATATTACAAAACGATGCAAAATAACGATAAAACAAGTCTGAAAGAAGCTTCTTCCAGATCTGGCGCGCCGCAACGCGATAATATCGTTTATTTAACATCAATTGAAAATGAAGCTCAATGAAGTCGTTCACTTTAATGCATTTAAGATAACTAATACTACCTCTAAACAAATTATCGACCGAAAGTTACTCGGTGCACCAACCAGTTGATTACTGCGGATGCATTAAGTCGTTTCTACCCGCAGATTAAAGCGTACTAGCCGACCTGGTTTCCCAGATAAGCTGAGAACCATTCGACGCTCTGCCTTCCTTCATCCACGGCAGAGTCAGCACCACTCACAATGAGATCTCCATCCGGGCCTTGCAATACGTTTTACCCAAACAAACATTCAGCTATCCATTCCCTGGCTCTCACCTGCTCCACCTAAGACACAACATAAATGACGGATTATAATAATTTTTCTTTTTCATCAGTAACAAGCATATATATTGATCAAAAAAGTATACAGAGAGTATATAAGAGAGGCCCTAAGAGCCAAATAAAAAGTGAAAGAAAGAAAGCGTATATAAACTAACCCAAAAAACATGCACCTAAGCAGAGTAGAGAAAAGATACAAAGATAAGCAAGAAAACATAGTTTCGCTAAATCTTAAAAAAGATGAACCCACATAAATGAAAAGCATTTCACGTGACATTCAAACAAACCCGCCGTTGAATAAATGTATAAATAAAGTAATATGATCAAATATGAGTTTTTGTTTGCTCTCAACTCAAGAATGCATCCTTGAAGCTCCACTTGACTAGAGTAAGTCGCCTCACCTGGGTGTATGCCCTTCCCTTGAATTCACTACTTAGCCAGCTGGTTCTGTCCGGACAAATCCTGCACACTCAAGCAGTGAAACGAATACCAACAATCAGAAGGTGATTCGCCTGTACTTCTACTGATTCTCTAGAGCAAAAATGTTGAGAAGATGTCTCACCATCTCTAAAAATGATTCCACTTTACGAATATTTCAAATGTTTGAGATACTTCATACTCCATTGTCATTAGTAGGCACATGAGTTGTGTTTCACGCCCCGGAAATATAACTAAGAGCTATATTGTTTGTTGCACTATAAATTCCTGATTTATTCTTCTTTAATCTACCCAAAAATGATACTTGTAAATAGGTTTCCTTATGTGCACACATATCTCACTCATATCTTCATTTCTATTTTCTGAAAGAAAAAAAAGGATACTTCGGCAAAGAAACGTTACCGTATGCCAAGATTTGCAGATTACATGAGTCTAACACCTAGACATGGTGTTATATCCAAGTCCAGAAAAGGTTATCATTTTGTCTGTCTTCGCATGACAAAAAAAAATATCAGAAAACTATACAACAGAGAAAATAGAATTCAAAAAACCAGTTGCCAGAATTCACAAGTAGAAAATCTGCTTCTTCTTCTTATTTTTTTTATTCATATTCATTAAATCATGAGCATATAATTATTATTGTTATTATTTTATTTCAAGCCTTATTTAGATTTCAGTTGTTTAGTAGTAGCTTCAATTTAGAAGGAATCCTAAATTTGTGCTATATTTTGAATGAAAAGTTAAAATTTAGGTATGGATTCTCTGCTATCCCCTTCATTTCTAGAGAGGACTGGGATGAAGTGAAAAGGAATCAGCCTGCAGTCCCCCATGAAACACACTCAACATGTGAAGCTCAACAATACAGAAGGGTTCAAACATTGATCCAAAGTTATACCCAGAAAAAATAAATAAATAAATAAAAAAACCCATCACCATAAACATCAGACTCTTAAAATTCGAGTCTTGGATCAGCAAAGAAACAATTTCAGCATTTGGGCAGATGAAACAAACTGGTGCATCACATACAACCAAAAAACAAAGACATCAATAAACATTTGAAAATGAATATATCATATAAAGGCAAGAGATAGAATAAAGTCATGAAATTAATTCAACAATGAAACTACAAAAAAAGAGTAAGGGAAGAATAATTTGATAGAGTTACTATGTAAGAGATGACGTTTGAGAAACAAAAAACTTCTGATATGATTTTTGGTGGAGATGAAGATCAAGACGGGCGGCTCTTCAGATGATGACACTCTATCCATTTTCTCCCCTCCCTGATTCTCTCTCTCTCTCTCTCTCAAATATCGAGAGCATGTTTGTATGATGACTACAGTGATATTTCTTTTATAATAAAAATCATCTTTCATCCCCAAAATAATAATTTTTTTTTAAAATAATAAATGTTTATAAAAATGCCTTTTCGGTCTATGAATACGTCTTAAAAAATTATTTTTTTTTAAACACAAATGTTTATAAAAATGCCTTTTCATTTATGAATATTGAAAATGATATAAATTTGGTTGGTGGCCATGATTTTGAAATTTTTTTAAATTATTAAAACTCATTAATCATAGTTTTGACTGTAAGGCTTAAACCGTAATTATAAATTATGGTTTTAATTTTAAGCTTAAAATCATAGTCATTAACCATGATTTTAATTTTAAGCTTAAAGTCATGTTCACCAAGTAGGGTTTTAGCTCTTTTTAAAAATTAAAAATCATAGTCACCAATTTTGATTTTATGGTAAAAATATATTAATTTGGATATTATTATAAAACATTCGTTATTTTGAGATTTAAAAAAAAATTTATTTTGAGTCAAAGCTACATAATTTCTTGTTCATATCAGTGATGCTTTGGCTCTCTCCCTTCCTTTAATATATCTGAGTTTTTCGAGGAAAATAAAATCAATCATTTAAAAAGATAAAATGATACCTATAAAAAGATTTTGTTCCTCCTATGGATTTTTAAGTAAAACAAATTTTTTTTTTGTTTAGAAAATAATTTATTTTCACACTGTAAATGGTTTGAATCAGCTAAAGAGAAGTAACAATTTTTTTTAAGACGTGAATTTTAAAATAATTCAAACTAAATATATAGAATTAATTTGAAAATATATACTTAATAAAATGTTAATATAAACAAATAAAATCGTTTATATCATGTTATTTCCTTACCGACATTTTTTAATTGCAATGTAATATATTTATTATTGAATGAGAAAACATATTTAAAAATACATTCGTTATTGTGGTAGTCATGTCGCCCAATCATGCATAATAGTTCCACACTTCATGGTATTTATATCATAATGACTGATTTAATGTGTTATTAAATAAGACCATTTTATGATTAGGCTTATAATATTTTCTTATAAGAATTAGGATTTTCCATCTTTAATTATTTACATTTTTTGAAATGTAATTGGTAAATTTACATGATATAATATCTGTGGCGTCTCACATCGCTCAAAGACAAAAAGGTAGCCACTCTTTTTTGAGTGACCTATTTAACTCACACTATCGATACTGGAGGCTCAAAACAAACGGGGCATCCACCAAAAGACGACTGATATCGGAAAGACCCTAAACTAAGATCACCAAACACTCTTACAGAAAAACCGACAAAGTGACACGATCATTCCATACCTTAATCCGAATCACGCATAACATTCACTCTGTGATTTACTTATACTTGACAAGTGATTCACTTAATTATCTTCAAGACCTGCAGAAATTTCAAGAACCTTCATGTCTTCGCCACGGCACCGCATTTAATGAAAACATCAAATGATAGGCCTCAAGCTCAATCGTAGAAATTTAACCCAAGATCACCCAACAGCGAGAACCCTCTCAAGCCAAGATTTACCATAATTTTACGTTAACCGATATGAGATCGTATCATTCCATACCCTTTGAGAATTCGGACATCCACAAACAACATTCAATTTGTGCCATTTCATTAATTTCTGAGATAACATTCACTCGACTTTCGTAAGACGGCACTCTTTCAGTAAACTCTCTCTCCGCAGTCACTCCTGCTACGCACGCCTTTATGTTCATCACAATACGCCGCTTTAATCAAAGAGCCCAACTTCAAAGACCGACCGACAGACGAGAATGACCGCTGCAGACGACTCACTCTTGCATGCCAACCGATTATGATCGTGATTCCATACCCTTTCGGTAATCCCGACATCCACGCATTCGCATTCACCTGTGGTCACACTTTGATAATATTCACCTGACCTTCCTTTGAACATCTGCAATTCCTCGCGTGAATCTTTCCCAAGAAATTTCCCGCTACGTGATCGCCTTCTTCTTAATAAAAGATTAACAGAGCGCCGCCTAATCTCAAAGAGCTCTAACTTAAACTATCGGGACCGATAGTGGGTATGGAGAACATCTCAAATCCTAAAGATTACCATACTTTCATAAATCGACAGTGATCGTGATCAATACTTTTCTTGCAAGACATGCATCCAATAGAAAAACAAAACCGAGAAGGACAGGTAGGAAACCAAAGCCTGAAAAATGTTTATCATATTCTACTACCAAACAAATTATGATTCCACATTTGGGGCCTAGTGCTTTCAAATTTGGCATCCATGCATTTCGCCATGTTTTTGTGTACAATTCAAAACTCCACGTGGACAATGTAGGTGATAAAGACACAACATGAATGAAATTACCGATTTTTAGTAAAAATAAATAAAAATACATTATTTTTTCAAACTTTACTCCCAAATTTGTGCAAATATGTAGTTCTATAAAAATTAAAAGAAAAAAAATGGTGTTTGATGATGGATATATATAATTATATACGAAGTGCTATTCTAAAAAATCTCATAAGTAATTTTAAAATAACATAAATTTCATATTTTTAAAACTATAGCCTAAAAATATAGTTTAAACCAAAAATATTTCCATAACCACTATCAAACAGATTTTTTTTTTTTTTTTTGATAGCTAAACATTATACAATATAGTAAATTGTTAGGAATCGAATCTCGAACCCCTCCCTTTCTTGACGTCTTAGTTTTTAAACCTAAATCATACCAAATCGACTATTTATTTTATGAAAAGTTACTATAAAGTACCTCTTATACCCACTGGAGAATTCACTGGGATTTTTATAACTCTTCTGTATTTTTATACATTAAAAAAGAAAATCTCTTTGAATTTTTTTATACATTAAAATGAAAATCTCTTTGGATCTTTTATACTCTCTTTGGATCTTTTATACTCTTTGTGTCGTTTGTTTTTTTAACTAACTGTTCAATATAACTTTTATTCTTATTGGTGTTTAATTGGATTAAGTTTTTTTTTTTTAAAAAAAACTAAACATTTTAGGACTCAAACCCTGATTCCTCTCATGGTGGATTGGCATTGGGGGATACTATAGCTGACACCAAACTCCTCTGGGCTTACCAGCCCCTACACTAACCCCACAGATACTGGCCTACCAACAAGTGCAGCTCAAGACTCAAAACCCACAGCCGGTCTAGTCTACTGCCCAACACTAAACCCATAAAGGGCTCTCGTACGCACGGCCCAATCATCTTCTGTCAAAGTTCAAACATACTCTCAGCCTGCGCATGATGACAATGCCCGGGCATAACCTCTCTCTCGTCTGACACCATCTTCAAGTAGGTCTAACGACCTTCAAAATGGTTTAGACCACTTCTCATTGAACAATAAACACCCCACATGGTCAGCAGATCATGGAGCAGAGCAAAAGGCAATTTTGGCTATCAAATAGAAGAATGTTTCATAAAGGATAACCCATAAAGTGAAGATGATTTTACTTAAGACTGACCTTTCACTTCGCATTCCTCAATAATTTTTATGACACTGGGAGAGCACGGCCTCATCAACACCGCTTAATTCTGATCAGAGGCGCATGCTAGAAAGCGATGTTTAAACGATCCAAAGACTCGAAATTCGTGAGACTACAATTGGCGCCGCCGGGCTCAGGAATGACTCAAGAAAAAAGCTCATCAGGCCGATGGCGAGGGCTGCTGTATCCGCCGCAGACCGCCATCCTAAAGCTTTGGCGTAGTTCCCGACAACCCGCACCGGACCGCCGACGATCATATTAAGGATCAGGCAATCCAACAACTGGGCCCCTCAAGATCGCCCACCAGCCGCGCCGGCATATGAGGCGGTTGTGAGGTCGGTGCCGATAAATGGCTGAACCCGGCAGATCGGTCGCACCATTCGGCAGAGGGAAACGCACCGCCAGTAATCTCCACCAGAGGTGAACGGATCGAAAATGCCCGAGAAGTAGCCACCCAACACCTTCTGCATAAATTAAAATAGCAAAGATCTTATCCGACGAAGATACGACGCCAGAATGGGATGACTGAATCGTTTTCCAAGAACTCTCGTCAATCACAAATTTCAAAGAACAATGGAGGTCGAAATGAAAGAGGCCCCCGCGTGACGCCCAAGAGGTTCGTTAGCTGCATGCCTCATCAGCGGAGAGACCGCAGGTAAAGGCGTTAGCCGAGCGCTACCAAAACATACCCGCTGCGGGTTTCGTGGGGTGGCAGACCATCACCGGCGTTCGAAAGTATCCCGCCTTTCAAGCTACACCGCCCGCAGCCGCACCGCACATCGCCCGGGTCCCGAGGACATGTCATTATCCCACTGCATGCGACATCCAACAGGAGCCACCCTACGCCTTGCCATACCACCGCCACACGCATGAGGCTCCGACCATACGACCATGCTCGCACTTCAACCGCGGCAATGATTCTGGGCGCGGGAATGATCGCCTTCTCTGTGCAAGGGGCTCGCCAAACAAGGGACCCAGCCCGCCCGGTCTCCATTAACTCCTCAAAGAGGATCCATAAACTCGCTCATGAGTCAGGTCGCATTCGCTTCTAATACTTATGCTCGGCCCGGCAAAGGGAAACATCAGCCACTACAAACCATCTTCAAGCGACAGAGTCGCCCAACTAATGACGCAACATGACACCCCTAACTTTAAGAGTTTGACCTAATCATCTTTTCTTCCAATCATCATCATTTAATTCACTCCCACTAAGAAGAATTGCAATGGCACAAGACACACACTTAATAGAATACAATATTCTAGAAAATTCTCCCGCATGCTGATACGATTACCACCCGTGAATAGCAAGCCGCCAAGAAGCGGCAGTCTGAGCAAAAGGAGCTAGACTAAGGACCGTAAACGCTCCCGAGAATGGGAGATGTTTGAACTTCCCCCAGTTTACCCCACTGAACATCCCCTACAACAGACTCCTCCCCCTCATCCGGGATCACCCTGACTTTGTCTGGCCTCCACCAATTCGGTCAGATCCCAAGCAACGCAATCGATTTCTAAGGAAGACACGCGAATGTGACTGCACAGCATGGAACGACACAGATAACTGGTTCGCGGAGGAACCATCCGAGTCACACCGCCAGAGGATATATCCGGGATTCGACCCACCCGATAGAATCCGCACCTGCAGGCCAAAGAATAACAAACGCCGAGCTCGGCCCCAGCCCCTGGCCCACCACCACCATATTGGGGGCCCACCGATGACCGCGATCGCTTCCAATCACAATGGAAAGATCACGCGAGCGGGCCGCAGCTTCTGAGTCCCGCGAACACCATCGCATCTTGATAATAAAGAGCGATACGTTCGACACGCCCACATCCTTTCCTCCCATTAACCCGTCTGTATTATCACCCACGGTACCACGATGCACTTGTGCTTAATTTATGCATTAACCATTTTGATGTACACAGAGTGCTCGTCGACTCGGGCAATACGACCGACTTATCATAGTTCCAAATTTCCTTCAGTAGATGCAAGTCTTCGATAACTCGCCTATGGCCGAATTTTGTTCGGATTTAATGGGGCAACCACGCTAACTTTGGGAGATATCGCTCTCCCCATCAGGGTGGGACCTACATCAAAGAAGTCTTATTCTCAATCATTTTAAGACTTGTGGCCATACAATGTTATCGAAGCTGGCTCCAAGCCGACGACGCTTATGCAAAGGCAAAGACTTAACCTACCATCAAACGACAATTACCTAACTAAGTAAGCCGTATTAAAGACCCCGAGTGCCCGCTTAGTAGCCCGCCAAGCACACCGTTTGCACAAGAGCGCGAAAGATAAAAGCCTCCAACAACCCGCTTCCCGAGTCACGCCCCCGCATTAGAAATCGCGCCGTCAGCTCGAGCAAAGAAGGGAGTAGAAATGAAGAAGTTATTGATCCTCTGACCAATCTCTTCCTAGCGGGCCGATAAGCACTTATGTCAACTCCTCGCTCAAGATAAAGAACAATCAAGGGCAGGTTTTGCTTCGTACATGACATATTCGCCGACCTTCCTGACATGACTCTGCATTAGCCCCACGATGCTTCTCATAAGTCACTGTCGCCCGCCTCGCAAAACAATCAGATAAAGAGTAAGGCGGTTTCACCCGAATCGCCATCAGATTATTCAGGAGGTAGATAACCTTTGAACGCAGGCTCATCGTAGTCAAATACCCAATTGTCGGTTAGTGTGGCAGGGTACCACAAGAAAGGTGGTAAGTGGAAAGTATGCGAAGACTATACCCACCAACGACGCTTGTTCTAAAGATGCCTTTCCTACCGCTCGCGATAGACCGCATTGTCGACGAGTAGTCATCCGAGATTAGGATGTCACATTCCCGGTCGCCTTCTTTCTGCACATCAGATTCCCATGCACTCCGCCTCGATGCAGAAAACATCCTTCTTATCACCCTGGCCACCACTCTTCCTCGTTATAAATGTAATGTCGTTTGCCAAAGAATGTCGTGGGCACTTATCAAAGACTCGGTGACCAAGATGTTTAGACCGTTGTTGTAAACCATGAGGCATATCACATATGCTAGTAAAGTCGAAAGAATGCCTAGACCACACTATGCACCTGCAAGAAGCTTTCGACCTCCTCAGGGCATACGACATGAAACTCAACCCCTTAAAGTGCGCCTTCGGGGTTAATGCCGACCGATTCTTGGGCTTCATGGTGACCCAAAGAGGGATAGAAGCAAACCCTGCCCAACTTAAGGTTATCCTGGATTCACCGGCTCCTAGTTCGAGAAAAGGGGTACAATAGCTGATTGTCAAGGTCGCCTGTGGCGGTTCATTTCTGCTTCACCGACCGTCTGTCATTCTTCGCTACTCCTCAAGGGGGCCAACCGGTCCCGATGGAAATGAAGATAGACTGTGCCCTGGGAGTAATACATGCCAATATCCGGCTAACCCCTACTTCGCTTAGCCCCGGTCGGCGAGACACTCTTCATTTAGCAGCCTTCGAGGTCAGCAGAAGCATAGTCCTGTTCAAAGAAGGACATGATGGAAGTCAGAGACCAGTGTTCTTCGTCAGCAAGTCCTTAGCCGACGCGGAAACTAGATACAACCACTGAACAAAGCCGCTTAATATTTGCATAGGCAACAAGGAAACTTTGCTCCGCATCAGCACACCCATCGGTGCAAACTAACCTTCTCTCTTCGCACCATACACAAGCCCCGACTGATTTAGAGAACACACCACGGGCGATCGAACTAAGCGAATACGGTATCCTGTATAAACCAAGGTTAGCTAACAAGGGCCAGGTCCTGGCCGAATTTCTAGTAGAAGTTCCCCAACCTGAAATAAGTTTTGCTAGTTCAAAATGGTGGACTCTCAATGTAGACAGGGCATCACGACAAACAAATGACATCGCTCAACTAAAGTCCCCGCAAAGCGGACAAGATCGAAAGCAAGCTTCGATCGGCCTTTGCCATCAAACAATGAATCAATATGAAGCCATCCGTCGGATTGAACTAGCGAAGTTAATATCACGACAAGCTTGTAATCTCGCCATCTTCAATCGCGAGCGTAAAAAGCGCATTATAAGTCCTATCTCGAATGGCTAAGTATGTAATTATGGTTAATCAACGCCAGCTAGCTTTTCAAAGATGGAAGCACAAACACGCTCCGTGGACTCGCACGAAAGAGCAACGCCTACCACGCCAGTCATGATCTCTTCCTATAATAAATATTTCTATATATTACCGTAAACCTGATTCCCATACCAATTATCCCGTAAGCCGTGGGCTAAACCTCCCTTCTCGATAGACCCCATAACACAAAGTTAGATATCAACACGAGAGAACTCCCTAACGAGAAGGACAATGTAACGACCGCACTAAATAAATACGAAGTTTTGAATTCAAGTTGACCTGTTGACCAAGTTTGACTGTTGATCAAGTTTGGTCTTTTCGAGGAGGAATAGTTTTAGGTTAACTAAGGCACTATTTCATAGGCCTCGTCAGATAATGAAATTATTAGACGTGAATGCCAATCCACTGACGATAAAAAGTTACAGAATCGTAAGTTCAATAGTAGCACTTTATCAATGTCCAAGTTCTGTTTGAGATTTTTACCCGAAATGACCTAATCTCTATATATAAACATAGTCAGGATGCCAAGTGGGAACCCTAGCCCCAAAACAACTCTTGTGCCCCTAAAACCCTAAGAGAAAGCTCTCCAAACCGAAAGTCATTTGTGTTTAGGGTAGCCACCGCTGGGCACGTGGAAGATCGAACTGCGAGGTGCACCTCCTAGCCAACCACAAGTTACACGCTGGGCCGACCTCATGAGGTAGCGCCACCGCCGATCTATTTCTGGCCAGAATTTCACGCTGAATCCACCTCCCTGACGCCGATTCGCCTACTAACCCGACTACGTACGCGACCATTTTGGTCACTGGTTTTCGTGGATTTTCTGGCCATTTTTTCGCCACTTCGCGCCACCCTACAGCTCTTTTTCCACCATTTTTGGACCCTCAACTCATTTCCGTGGGAACTTGCATTCCTCACCGATTGAAAGTTGGTTAAACGAAAAACAAAATTGGCCGGCGGTTAATCAGTTTTCCGCCACCACTGGCACCAGTTGACCAAGGTAATGGTACTACGAGTTCCGGTCTCGGTTTATTGATATGTGGTTGTAAATTTTGGACGCCGCTTGGTTAGTTTTCCATTTCAGTTGTTTCTGCAATTACCGAAAAGTTGGGACTCAAATAGAGCACCAATTATTTAAATTTGGTAAAATTGAAGTCGATTAATGAAATCGCGTTTTTAGAATTATCGAATCTACCAATTTCGAGAAATCAGCCCCTGATGAAAGCCCCACTGGGGGTAGTGTACCAGCCCATAGCACACGTGTAACTGACTCCGGCTCGAGTCCAACTAGAGGATTTCTTAGTTCTAAAATTACCGTATCTAGGGCATTCCAAAATGTCTGGCTCCAATTACTGAGCTCCGTATTTTATTTATATTACGTGACTCACCGCCTGGTACGATCCTATTGTGAACGTAACTAGCATCTATAGTCAAAGGAGTATTCACTTGTTTTTAATGTTTGGGATATTTATATATTTTCAGAGTTAGTTATTTCATATATAACTTATTTGATCGGGATTCGCTATCAGGCATAAATGAAAACGCTACTTTTATAAAATGTGTTATTTATTCATTTAATTTTGTCAACATTTTAAATATTGTGAAGTTTTACGTTGTTCGCGGATGTGGGAGTGGTTTAAAGTGTTTTTAAATGATTTGGGATATGATATTATATATCTATGGTGATTAAATATTTTTACATATACTGCTTTCGACAAATGGTTATTGCACGCAATGTGATTATCGGGTCTCATATAAAATGCCATCATTTCATGCAGCTGTCATCATTTTAAACATTTAAAGCATCAGCCCTTAATGTCGTGGTATTTAATATTTTTAAGTTTTATTTATATGTTTAAACCGCTTTGAAAACTTATTGTTTTAAGAAAGAGATTTCGAGATTCGGTGAAATGATTATGTTACGTTGACGCTGAAAGTACTGTGAGAAAAATACTTTATACATTATTAATACCAGAGGGCTGATTGTCGACGGGTGGTATGCCACGATGTCGTGAGTTTTGTTAGAAATTATTTCCACGGTCGTGAGGTCGGGTTACCGACGGGTGGTATGCCACGATGTCGTGAGTTTTGTTAGATATTATTTCCACGGCCGAGGTCTGCCACTGATTTTGTATGCCACGCATGCTGTCGCGAGTTTGGTTAGATGTTATTTCCATCTACCGTGAGGTCGGTTAACACCGCAGGAAGCGCGATGCCGTGAGCTATATATATTATTTCCACGTGCTGTGAGGTCGGGGTTTACCGACGCGTGGTTTGGCCACGATGTGCCGTGAGGTGGGGTATGTCCTAATGATTATGGATGGATATACGCAAAGATATTTGGTTTTTTGAGTAAGGTATAACATTTGCAATATTTATGGTTATCAGATTTTCATGATTATTTTACGATACATGATGGTTACATATATTTATGCTCAATTGTATGTTGTAAACAAATTCAGATTAAGGTTTTTAAAATGATACTTGCAACGGAGCATGACTGCCAGTATTATTGGCTTTTGATAAAAATTGGGTTTTGTGAAATGTTTGCTAAACGGGGAACATTACAAAAGAGTGGACGTGAGGTCTCGAGAGAAGAAATTTTCAAAAATAAAAACATTATTTTCCGTATAAATTATGCCACTTGATCAGATTTATTTCTCACGCTTATTGTTTCAGTTATCTGCCTTAGTCCGCAACCATGTGGCCTACTCTCGCGCCGCATTCGACACGCTCTTTCGACGATAGCTCAGCACTTCAACCCACCCATCTCGCCTTTTGATTTACGCTGGACCTATTTATTTTTATTTTGTAACCCTAAATTTGCAAATACTTTAACGCTTCCGATATTAGTATTAAACCTACATGTCCCCTACATGTGATAAGTCAGGGTTATGACCTACATTCGACAGGCCTGGGCCGTGGGTTTTTCATATAATCGAGGTATCGCGGGTATCGCTGCGGTGTTTACTTCTCTTTAGGTGGGGTCCTTTGTGCATTCCCTAGGATTGTACAATGGAATTCCACTGTATGGACCACCCGTAGAACCTCCTGAGGGGTATCCTGATCGGGTCCCGTCAACAAGGTATCATATGTCCAGTTCAATTCGCATTTTCCCACCGATTGGCGCTTGTTCAAACGATCCTCGAATCCAAGCCAGATTCAAATGTTTAACTACTACAACAGGCGTATGTGTTGGTTAATCGCACGAAGGATATGTGGCAACCATCCAGAGGCGTAACTCCGCACACAGAGCAATGAAGATCAGCAGGTAAGATTACAACGAAGAGTCTCTGACACGCAATTACAAAGCAAATGTGACCGATGTCATGACAGGCTCCCATCTTAAGATTGTCAGCTCAAGATCTAATGTCTATCTCAAGCCCATGGCCCTTTACCCAATGGGGAATTGACATAGTAGGGCTACTCCCTACCGCCCAAGCTTAAAAGAAATTGTTGCTAGTGGCCACTGACTACTTCAACAAATAGATAGAGGTCAGCCACCAATCAAGACCAAGAGGTCACCATTTATCCGAAAAGACGCTTATTGCTCCGGTATTCCAAATTAATCGAAAGACAATGGGGGCCCTAATTTGATAGTCGGGTCTACATAAATTTATGCCAGGAATTAAACATAAAGAACTTATACTCCACCTTCAATACCCGCAAAGCAACGGGCTGCAAAGTCCCAACAAACCCCGCTGATCAATCTTAAAGAAAACGATCGGATGCGCCTAAAGCGCAAATACGGATCGAACTTTTGGGTCCTTTTGGGTTTAGAACAACCGCCTACGTGACTAACCGATATATCTCCCCTTCGCATTACCTACTGGATGGAAGCTATAACTCTACTTCAAACTCCAGATGCCTACGCTCCGAACGATATGCCTCGAACAATGAAAGTACGCAGTTCGTAATCAAGCGACTCCAGACACGCGATTGAACTGTGCGAGATGCTCATACTGATAGCATCTACCACCGTCAATGGCAATCTATACAATGTATGCCAGAAAAAACCCCGAATGTTCCTGGCCAGAGACATGGTCTTAAGGGAAGTCTTCGAAACACAACCGATCCAAAAGAGCAAGAAAGTTTCAGCCAAAGAAGGACCATATTGTAACACGAGTCAAGAACTGATCATATGCTTTAGATGTTTGATGAAACACCGGCACCTTAATGTGGAATTCTTTACACCTCGTATAAAACATATCACAAAGATGATTTTTTCCTCTAAACTATATCTTCATTGCATAATTTAACTTATAAAGTCCAGATGACGCTATTGCTCGCTCCTATCAAGATATTAATGCCCAAATGGCTCAAGATAAGTTCCGATGGCGCTATTGTTCCCCGTCCGACCTGGGAAGATGGTTAATGCCTACCGCTCAACAAAGTCCGGATGGCGCTATTAACTCCGTCCACTAGTATGGCCGAATGCCCACCGCTCAAGATAAAGCCCCATTGGCGACATCTGCCCGTCACTAGTATGGTTATCGCCTAACTAGCTCAAGATAAAGTCCGATGGCGCCATCGCTCGTCCCCAAGATGGGCTGATGCCCAACTGGCTCAATCTAAAGTTCAAATGACACTTGAAGATTAATGCCCTATCCGTCCAAGTATAGCTGAGGTCCCGCTGATTAATCTAAAGTTCGAGTAAGATTGATGTCCTACCAGGCTCAATTTAGTTGATGTTCGGATGGTACGCTGCAAGGCCTGGATATAATATCCCAAAATATGCCCTAACAGTTTATAACATGCGATGCTGCATTATGTTAAATCGAATTTTCGGAAATAACACGAAATGGAAAAATTATTTCAAGAAGTAAGGGTATATTATAAGTGGAATTTGTCCAATAGACATAGAAGTCATAAGTTAAGAAGATGAGAGGCTATTATAGGAATAGAAATATATTGATTTGCAAATATGAGAGAGAAATGGAGGACAAAGTAAAATAAAAGCTGATAAGATCAAACGGAGCCTCATATTGGGAGATAAAACTATAAGGGGAAGAGAAGAGAAGAGAAGGAGTATACAAGGTTATAAGAAAGAAGGAAGAAAGAAAGAGAAAAGAAGATCAAAGGTATGGATGCTACGGATTTATGATTTTCAGATAAAATCAAACCATAAACCCATTTTTGATGAATTGGCCCAAGAGAACCTACTGGGTATATCAGCAAAATAGATTAGATTTGAAGTTGTTTTGGTTTGGTTTTGTGGTTGATTTGGGATTATATGGAAACTAAGTATGGATTCCCCAAATATTTGAGACTTAGGAAACTCTCCTACCCCATTAATTGTGTAGGGGTTTCTTCTACACGAGTTCCTTTGCATTTAAGGGCTATGTGGTGGTGTCTTGCCCCAAGGGAAATTACCCGATTTTTCTTATACGCATTAACTAGACTTTAGAACTGGTTTTTGGGTAGGAAGTAAAGGGAATTTAGTAGAGTCCCTCAAGTAAATTGTAGCCACATCAAGAACTTGATGGTAGCTTGAATTTCTCTAATTTGAACCTCTATAGCAAGTTATATCCGTTTAATCTCTAATAATAGTCTAAATGAAAAGGCAATCTGGATAAAGGTTAGCTTAAGCAGCAACAAATTAAAATAGTCTGGTGGCCAGTAGCCTCACACACAGGCCTGATCGATCACAGACCTCAAACTTCGACGACTATAACTTCTCTCTTTCGGCCCGAACCCGTCGGTGTTCTCGACTCTATGGAAAGCCCATTGAGTCAAGATTCCAACCATATGCCTGTGGAGGACAGTAGGTGAACATAAACCTTCTGAAATATAGGTTTTTCTAGAGCTGATGGCCGGATAGGGCTGGCCGGCTAGGATTGGCTAGTCATGTGTGACCTTCAACTTCGGAAGACCATAACTTCTTCGTCCAAACTCCGTTTCGGGTGTTCTTGGACTCTATGGAGAGCTAATTGAGTCAAGAAGTCATCCATATATGGAGAGCTAATCGGGTGTTTCGGGTCTGCTTAGAACTTGGTAGAGGGATAGATGGGCAAGTGCCTGGCTGTGGAAAAACAAGTCTCTGCAAAGATACTGACATTGCCCTGCTTCGGGGCCAACATAAAGTGTCTTCGACCCTTATAGATGGCTTGTTCACACGACGACAACGCTGCCTCTGAGATGGTCATTGGCTCTGTGACAGGAGGCCAACGCGGCCTTTATGTATCAATGTTGGTATACGTACAAGATCTGCCCTTAGTTTCCTTTATCCACTTCTAAGGTTTATGCAGACATAAAACATAAAACAAAATATAACATATGATATGATATGATATGATAAGAGACTCATAGCACCGCTATGCGATGACAAGTATATTGTGACAAAAACATGAAGCAAAGTAAAATGATAAACAATGAAATTATAAGATAAGTAAATATGAAATATGTATGTTGTTCAAATGATATGATATGTTAGATGTGTGCGCATGTATAGAAGTGTGATGACCCTTATTGTGAGGTCATCCATATGTATTAATCACTAAGCTATAAGCTTAGCACCGATGTTTCATCCGTAGGCAATAGGAGAAGTAGAGAAACGAGAAGTCCTAACACTCCACATCGCAAACTAAGGCCAACACACCACCAGTGCTCCACTAAAGACCTTTTCGGGTCTATTTTGCTCTTATGTTTTGTTTTTGTAAATAATGTGTTATTTGGTGGTAAATGTTGAACATCGATATATGGAGCTTGTATATATTTTTGCAATCGCTACAAATATATACAAGCCAAATGCTCTAAGATTATATAATTAAACGTTTAAAGTTTATAAGTTTACAAGAATAGAAAAAAAAAAAAAAAAACACACTCCTTTGACACCATGTGTGCCGAGTCAGCGTCACAGCTTTAGTGGTATCGAGCCTGTTTAGGCGCTTTCCAAGAGTCTTATATTAAGAATGTACCTACATAGTAAAGTTGACCTTGATGGATGTCCTTTGTTTTGTATGATGGATCGGTCCCCGAAGAAGCTGCTGAGAGTGTTAACCCAAGGGAACAAGAGTTATCAGCTTCTGAGCCTTCAAAAAGTAATAAAATCTAATGAGCCCACATGGAAGTCTCTGTCGAGAATATCGCAGACATGGCTCGTATTGATAGATCGATCATCTCTAAAATTAACAGACACAAAGGAGTAAGACACGGAGTGCAGGAATCTACGGGACGAGCATGGAAGAGTCGTAGAGAAAGCCAAATTCGGTTAGGAAAAGAAAGGGTATCGAAAGGTTGGGATGCCCTCCCGATCACATAGAGCATTATGTACAGCCTCACTATTGCAAAGGAGGCATAAGATCACAGAAACCGGTGCTCAAAAGTCCAGGATTCGAATCCCATGACATGGGAATTCTTTTGTCCAAGGGTTCGCAAAGTATGTTACAAAACATGGCAAGATCTATGAAACAGCCTAAATATGAAGGAAAGGAACTTATCCGTACGAGTATGAGAAAGAGTTCACCATCTCAAAGAAATACGCATCTGCTTGGCCCTCATCGAGGCATTACGGCAGGCAATTTGAAGATAATTATAATGATCTCCATCAAGAGGTACTTAGAACCTCGTGACTCTCCACAGGTGAATTTTTTATCACTTGGTTCAAGTCAGTAATGAAAATGGAGAGACTTAGAAAACCAAAGAAAGGAAAAGTCTCTGCACAGTTCTTCAAAAAGAGCCTCCTCCTCTTTCTCTCGGGGTAAAAGAACTGGGAGATGTTTGCCAGTCGCACAGGTTCATTACAAGAGGTAGAAGACAAGGAGGTACAACAATATCTAGTGCGGGTAGAGGTGCCTCAGTTGGACATGGAGAAATCCCTGAGTGCACTAATTTGCACAGTATTCGGGTGTTTCGCAGTTATCGGGACAGAGGGTGTTTTTCTGCGGTGGAAGCTTTACATTCGATAAAGACAAAGTCCCCGAGTCAAAGGATAATGAAGTCAACAAGGAAGTGGTGAGGAAGATCTGCAAGACCACTTTGACTCAAGCATCATAATAGTGCCTATCTCAAAGATGGTAGGACGAGGAGGCACGCTTAGAGACAAGATTCACCATGTCATGTTGTCAAGATGCTACTAAGGGCAGGAAGGCTCAGAGACTTAGGGATGCTCCCGAGATTATACCATATTTTCTGAGAGATATTGAGATAATGCATTGATCGATCCCGGATCTACTCATTCATATGTGTGCATGATACATGACAAAAAGGCTTGAGCTACGGAGAATTAGCAGATATGTGATGTGACTACTCCGGTCAGCATTAACTAGCGTGAATAGCGATACGTAAATTGCCCTGGCCAGCTATACGCAAGAGTTTCATTGATTTGATAACCTTACCATTCTAGAGAGCTCGACTTGATTTTAGAATGGATCAATAATTAAACACCATCAGGAAACATCGTTGATCAGGACAAAAGACAAGAGGTTATGATGCTCACCGGGCCTCGAGGTGATAACACAGGCATTAGATCCACTGACAATGTGATCTCACTATGTGCGGTGAGATTTATAAGAGTATGGATACGAGGCATTCCTTAGTCTTTGATACTTGACTCCAGAGAGGCTGTTGATGTGGAAAAGATTCCAAGAGCAAGGGAATTTCCGCATGTATTCCCCCAAGAGCTACCGCACTCTTGGTATAGCAGGTGACTTATCCATGAAATTTATGCCGAACAACCCTTTGTGCTCAGGCACTCACAGGATATCTTAGAGTTGAAGGAGTTAAAGGTTCAGCCACAAGAGCTTAGATAAAGGGTTTATACGACCCGTTGTTTCGCCTTGAGTGCACATATTGTTAGTTTGGTGAAAAGAAATATGGCACTCTACTTGACAAGATCGACATTCGCGCATCAATAAGGTGACAAGTGAAAACAAGCACCATTAATGAATCAAAGATCTTTTTGATCAGTTGAAAGGAGCGGGTGTCTTTTTGAAGATCGACCTACGATCTAGATATTATCAGTTGAGAGTAAAGGAAGTAGATGTGCCGAAGACCGCATTTAGAACCCGATATGGCCATTATAAGTTTTTGGTAATGCCATTTGGGTTGACTAATGTCTCTGAACATTCGATTTACAATAGGGTATTCCGACTCACAGGATCGGGCTTTGTAGTGGTTTTATCGATGACATCCCCAAGGTATTCTAAGGATGCACATGAACATGAACAACATTTGAAAATAGTCCCAGAGACGCTAAGAAAAGAAGTTATATGCTAAGCTTCTCAAGAATGTGATTTTTAGGCTAAAGGTGCTCTTCTTAGCCATATCAGGCCTACGGAGAGATAAGAAATGGACTCCTACAAAGATTATGTTTATCATGACTGAAACCAATTTCGAAATGTAACCGAGGTGAGAAGTTTCTGGCTCAAGAGCACATAGATCAGGGCTTTTCTCACATAACTTCTCCGTCACCGTTACTCAGAAAGGAATAAATGAGACAAACAAAATGTCGAATAGTTTGAACAATGAGGCAGATAGTTCTGTCAAGCACCAAGATTGATGCAAAGCATTTTGGGAAAAGAGTATATTCATAGTGATGCTCGTGCATCGGGTTCGGGACGCTTGTTAATGCAAGATGTGAAAGCCGGTGGCTTATGCGCCCGCACAGCTGGTAGCCGCCACATGAATGCACTATCCCACCCACGACCCAGAGTCAGTTGTGGTGGTGTTTGCTTTGAAACTATGGCGACATCAAATTAATACATTGGGAAAAGTGTAGAATTTACACCGACATAAGAGTCTCAAGATTTACTTAATGCTGTAAAGAGTTAAATTTATGAACAATGAGAGGTAAGAGTTATTCGGCGACAGTGACTATGAATGGCAATATTCAATGTAGTAGCCAATGCTTTAAGTTAAAAGACAAGCAGTAGGAATGTCACTACAAGACAAAGACGGAGACTAGCAGATGATGGAGCAGGTTAGCCTCAACTATAAAGCGCAACCCAATTTTGAAACAAATGATTATAGATGAGCAGTAAAAATGATGAAGAAATACGTAAAAGTCAGCGTATCTGCTAAAGATGGTGACGAGACCGAAGCTTTCAAAGGGAAAGAAGCTAGAAGTTCAGATTTCCAAAACATGGATTATGTGCCGAATATATTTTTAAAGTGTTTCATTCAGTCTATAATACGACATTTTACCATGCACTTTAGATAATTAAGATGTGGTGGCCAAGGACTTGTACGCTTTTTTATCAGGAAAAGAATGAAAAGAGATGGACTGAGTATGGAGAAACTATGTTTAATGTGTCAAGCCGTTTCAATTTCTGGCTGTAAGGAGCTGTTTAAATCCCTTCCAATTCCCAATGGAAGTGGAGCAACATTGCACTGGATTTTGTGTCGTGTTTCTCACACAATGTAAGTACGACTGTCTGGGCGATCATGATAAGCTCACAAAGTCTATCATCAACGCACGACGGACTATTCTATGGTGATCAACCAGTCGAAGAGAAATGAAAGAGATCAGACGATCGCATTGCGTACCGCTATCTATCAGGTCGATAGATCCGTGTGTTTTACATCAAGGTTCCTGGCGAATTACAAATACCAAGTAATTCGTCAAGTTCAAGATAACATTCCATCCACAAACGTATGGATAGTCGAGGCGGTTGATTCGCATTTGAAGATATGCTTCGAGGTTATGTCGCTGGAATTTTCGGGAAGTCAGGGATAGGTATATTCCGCCGGCGTAAATTTGGTCAGAGGAATAATAGTTTTCTTTTCGGCCAGCACTGGTAATGGGCCGAAATGTAGAACTCTGTGTGTCAGATGGAGTTAAATGAGCATGAAGTCGACGGGTCCGTACATACGAAGATACCAAGAGAAAAAGTGCTATTCGAAAAGGTTAAAGGCCGCTAGTGATCGACAAAAGTCATATGCCAACCTAAAGATGAGAGATATTGAATATGAAGTGGGAGACAAGGTCTTCTTAAAGGTATTGTTGTGGAGGAAAATTCTACGGTTTGGTCAGAAAGGAAAATTGAGTACGAGGTTCATAGGGCCATATGAGGTTTTGGAACAAATTGGCCTTATGGCTTATCGTCAAGTAATCTCCCAGAATCATGCCAAATTATACAATGTGTTTCATGTGTCGACAAGCTTCAGAGATACCGTCATGAGTCGATATACTTAATAAAGGCAGGTGATGCCCATACAAGTTTGATTATCAAACATGAAGAGCTGAAAGCTATTCTAGCTCGAGAGGTGAAACAGTTGCGGAATAAGCAAGTACCGTTAGTGAAAGTGCTCTGGTAACACCATGGTAGGGAAGAAGTTACTTGGGAGCCAGAAGCAACTATGAAAGCGCAGTATTTGCAACTCTTCATTATAGGTAAAAATTCCGAGGACGAAATTTCTTTAAATGGAGAGAGTTGTAATATCCTAAAATATGCCATAACAGTTTTATAACATGTTTAGGGTGTAATATAAGTTAAATCAGAAATTTCGGGAAATAAAACGAAACGAAAAGAGTCAAGAATAAGGGTATATAAGTGGAATTTGGTTTAAATAGGACATAGAAGTCATAAGTTAAGAAGATGAGGCTATCAGAATAGCATATATTGATTTCACAAATATTAGAGAGTTTATGACCAAAGTAAAATAAAAGTGGATAAGATCAAAACGTGTGTTCTCTCATTTGTGTGGAGAGAAACGATAAGAGAAGAAGAGAAGAAGATCAAAGGTATGGATGCTATGGATTTTGTATGGATTTATTTTTTTTGGTATAGAGGATTCAAAACAAGAACCCATCTTTATGAATTCGGGTCTAAAAGAAACCCTACTCTGGTATATTAAGTACTTTTAGATTAGATTTGAGTTGTTTGGTTCGTTTGGGGTTGATTTAGTTGTATGGAAACTAAGTATGGATTCCCAAATTTTGAGACTTAAAGAAACCTCCTAACCCATTAATCAGGTAGGTTTTCTACTCTCAGTTCCTTCAGATTTAAAACAAATGTCATCAATAAACATCTGATTTTACTCATACGATTAATCAAATTTTAGAACTATTTTTTTGGGTAGGAAATAAAGGGAATTTAGCAATGAGTCCAAAGAATTGTGAAACAACATTTAACTGATATACTTTTGAATTTCCAATTTGGACCTCTCAGAAATTACTATATCTATTTACTCATCAAAGATAAATGGAAAGGCAGCCATTAGTGGGGGGTCGGCCATGATTAGGGTTCAACAGTTATAGCCAATGCCATATGAGGTCACTGTATCGACTCATGTGTGACCTTCAACTTACCGTTATAACTTCTTCGCTTCAACTCCGTTTTTAGTGTTCTTTGACTTCACAAAGTCTATCGAAATAAAGATTCGTCCAGATATCCCAAAGGAGATAAGAGAACATAACCCCCGCTGAAATCTAGGTTTTCCTTGTTGCCTGGCCTATAATAGTTTACCAATAGGATTAAGAATCTCTGCAGACCTAACTCTGTGGATCGCTGATAATTTTCAATCTAACTCCGTTCTGGTGTCTTCTTGACCCCATGAAAGCCTTATCGAGTCAAGAAGTCCATAGATGAAATTTTTATTGAAATCGAATGATATTAAATAGTCTATATGCTACATGGTAACCATAGTTATTCATGCACATAATGAGATAGAAAATGCAAAGATTACCTATCAAATGATCAGGAATATCACATATGATTACCTGATGATAATAATTATTTAATTATGAGATATGTAATCTAAAATAAAATACATAACGGACATTCACTCGAACCCGGCAGAGGGATGTGATGGGCATGCCTATTGGGTGGAAAAATAAGTCCTAAGATACTGATCAATTAGCCTGTTGGGGTTTGGCCATATAACGCCTTCATCCTCATAGATGGTTGTTAACTGCAGAGCAATGATAATAACACTTCACTTTATAGATCACTCAGATAATAGCATTAAACGCCTTTCACTTTATAGCTTTCTTATCCACTTAAGCTATTATGTGATAAAACATAAACAAATGATCGATATGCACATAGAAATGATATGATATGATAAGGAGAAGCATAGCACCGCTACGCGATGACAAGCATATCAGGATAAGAACATAGCTAAAAAGGTGAAATATACAATAAAATATATATTTATAAGTAAAATTACGGAAATATGTATAAGCGTTGTTTAATTATATGATATGTTAGATGCATGCATGTGTATAGAAGTGTGATGACCTTTAATGGGAGGTCATCCATATGTACTAATTCCCACTAAGCTATAAGCTTGAAGACGGCAGTCATCAGGTAGGCACAGAGAAGCGTAAATGAGAAGCCCGACACTCCACATCAAAGAACCAAGGCTAACACACTAACAGAACTCCACCAAAGACCTTGGTTTGGTTTGTCTATGTTTTGTTTTTGTAAACAAAGCAAATATTGTAAATAAGAACACTATATACGGAGTCAGAGCATATTTCAGAATCCGGGCCGCTACAAAATAGTACAAGTCAAATGTTTAACCCAGAAGGACCAATGCTGAAGTATAAGTTTATAGTAATCAAAAAAAAAAATATAATTTCACTAAGAATTACAAATATAGTCAAGTCACACTGACAGAAGAAAGCAAATAAACCAGAACAATTTCTCAACCTCGAACTACTTATCACTATAATCACGCCACCTGGCATACCAAATGAACCACTCGATTTAAAAGGGGAATCAGTAAAGTCACAAAATAACACATGCTTCATTAAGAAGGCCAGTTACACTATATCAAGATATAGAACGGAGGCAAAAGAGCAAGGCCGAAAGGCGTTACGTAATTTATGTCCCTTAATCCTCGCCAACGCACCGGCCCTCTCCCCTGGCTTACCCTGACTGAGAACTGCATATATCACTCACCTTAGCCTAGGCGGCGTGTAGGAGTGTCAATTTCCTCGCTTAATGTCGCTCCTCCCGGCGCCACGCCTTCACCGTGAATAGCACCCGGGGGGGCACGAGGGTTAACAAAGAACTCCTGGGAGGTAATGGATTGCCGTGTCTGCATCCCAATTGGAATCCTGTGCCATTCCACACACAAATATTACGTAAGGCACATGAGTCACATTTATAATTAAAGATAACTTCCAAACTGGCCACATACTCCGCCTCCAAAGCCTTCTTTCCCTCTTTAGAACCCTCCGTATTTAGGTGCTTGATGCGCTGCCTTGCTAGCCCCAAGCTCTATAAGTAAAGGAACCCGCCTCACGCCGCACGGCTAGCATCCTCCTCCGCCTTCCACCAGGCCTCTCCAGAAGTAGCCAAAGCCTGCTGAGCCCCGTCTAACTCAGACTCCACCTTCCGCCGAAGGCCTTCCTGGCAGCCAAGGCCCACTGACTTAGCTAACTCGCATTCTATCCGTGCTCGAGCACCGCCCACCGCCGCCACTCTCACTGATTCCACCACATCACTCACCATGACCCAGCGGCGGCCTCTCTCCGCCCCAACACGACTTTCCTTTCAACAGCCTCTAACCCTCCAACTGGCGCCCCAACTTTGACTTACCTCCATTACAAAGGAAGGGCCTCACGTAAAAACGCCGACTAGGCTGTAGTCAGAGCTCTCTTCTCGCCTCCCTCAACCGGGTTTGGAATTCTCGATGCTAAAAGGCTATATTCCTGAGAAGAATCGCCACGGAAGAAATGACATACACGATATAACAATGGCAAGAATACACTAGAAACTGATAGCGCTCCAAGCTACATCCACACTGAAAACAGGCTGCGAACCCCATCCCATCTTCGATCATTTGTTGGAGATCTTATTTAATAGTACCATCAGGGACTGGGATGGTATACTCTTCGCCACCCCGCCCAACAGCTAAGGTGCATCCAGTATCACCGGAGCAAATCATGCACATGGTCAATCGAGATTCGCCTGATCGGGCTGCCTCCAACATCGATCACACTTCTGAGGCACCTCTTCCCGCCTCAGAGAACCCGATAATTCCTCCATGGGGGAGCTGCCAAGAGGAGGGGAGATAAAAATTCACCAACATATGATCGGGGCGCAATTCTCCGCTGCTCGGCCTGTGTGTACTGGGTCTTTATCCGATCAGCCAAAGGGCTCTGCTTTCTGAGAATGACCACCGGATGGCTGCAAGAACCTGGGAAGCCTCTCGAGCCAAGGCAAGATTTCTCCTGTGGAAATGCCGCATCGCTCAAACCCATCTCAGGAGAACCCAAGATGACAATGGCCTGCACCTCCGAACGTCCATCCGGGCAAGGCTAGCCCGATCCTCGATTCACTTTGGGGACTAAGATCAACCGCTATCAGACAAGATCTCGCTCGATTCCGAGCAACAAAGTCGCGGAATCAAAACTGCATCTCGTTTTCCTCTTTCTCTTCCAACCGGGAGCGGTCTATATTGAGGACCCCACTAATGGAACTACTTACTCCAAAGAACTGTCGCCCTTCGCCGCCCTTCTTTTTCTTCGATGCTCAAGGGGCAAGACGGGAGTCCTTTATTGCCAAGGGAGGATGCTCTAAATGGCTATCCTCAACGGTTCGTGACGCCCGGGCAGACCAACCTACCAACAGAGGAAGGCTGGTCGAGCGTCACCACCACTCCCCACCGCCTCGCTCTCCCTTCCATTGGCTTGAGAAACTACCCCAGATTGCTTGGGACAACCAACAAAGTGCTCACCTTCCACAACCTCTGAGGGTAGAGGATACGGGATTATTAGGACACTGTAAGGAGATGGGTGGCAGCTTAAATCATGCAAATTCTTCATGGTCAGAAGGACTTCATGATGCCGCTCCTGCTCGGAAATCTCCAATAGCCTCCAAATTTTCCTAAAACTGGATCTTTCCACCTAGTGCACCGGTTTGTCCCTTCAGCTTTTCCCTGCGCAAACAACCCACAATAGTGAAACACGTGTACATGAATGGGCATACAAAAAATACATCAGCTAACAGGCCCCGTTACTGGTACACACCTGGAAAAGACATCGAATGGTTAACATCAAACGGAAGGTCGGGGGTACCCGGGGTTTCATCCCAAGGTCCCATGACCAGGATCACCCCCTTCACCTCACTCTTAGGCGAGTCGGAGAGTCCTGTAACGAATTGTAACCAAGGACTTGGGCTGACATGGACATCCGACCACCTTCCACTACCCTCAAGGTATAAGCTAAACAAACCTCCACAAATGAAAGATCGTCAAAGAAGGTTCATCACACAAAGACCCGGCCAAACTAATGACGCTGGGTGAACAAGTGGGTGTGGCGCCTGCAGCACAATTTCTGACCAGAGACGGCACAAGGAAGCGAAGCCCGACCGCTAGTTGCCCTGTAAGAAAACAACGCGCTTTACTCTTCAATATATCCTCATGGGGCTTATCCGATAGCCAAGTAAGGATCGCCACGTCATCGTGAATTTACAAATAAGTCTGTAACTCCTCCATGTACAAGGGGGAGATGATGTCATTCAGAGAAGGCGCCCCCGGGTAGGCCTCACTTGCGAACACCCTAGTCAGGAAGTCTCTTCCTGACCTCTCGTCATTCTACAAGCAAACAAACCAAAAATGGGGAAATGACAATCAACCCGAAGCCATGATACCAAAATGATGAAAGGCGAAACCACTTGCAAGCCCAATCGAACCTGCCAGAGTCAGCCGAGTTCTAGCGCGCATAATTAAGAATCCCCCCCCACGTTATCCCCGGGTCGCCAAAGTACGGTGAATCAAAATCAACACACCCGTATCAAAGAACAAGTATTTACCAGAAATGGAAACCCACAAGCGCCTCGGGAAGAACGGTTCATAAATAAGATGTAACGCCAAATTAAAAGTATCCACATAAAATTTATATATGGAGCATTTTGGTGACAACCAAGAGGAAACAAGTACGGGAAAGGTTGAAATCAAATGATGGCTCTCTATATATTATTACCAGCCCGCAGCCACATTTAATATCGATGACTCATCGCTCCACGACCACTTGAATCTTAATACACTTCGCTCTTATTAGTGGCACAAAAGTGAACGACCGTACAGGCTCGTGGGCCTTTGTGCCACCTTAACAGCCACGTTCGCACCGGCCAACCGTCTTATTTCTAGATCGGTCCATTTCGAAGCATCTCACATACCATAGCCCTCCGCCGTAAAACTAAGTCCTTGTCACTAGCTAGGAATTGGGAAGCATGAGAACAATGTGTGCAGGAACACAGAAAATTTCAGAAAATGTGAATTCATTAATTACACCAAATGGCGTTCTTAGTTACATAACAGCGGTTTGTACCAAAATAATCATACTTTGATTACATGATCCATTCAAACCAAATCAAAAAAGATAATTCAAGAACAAGTCAAGCAAAACTAAAGGGAAGAAGGTCCTACAAAGTGGCAAACAAGGATCCCCCACCGACTTAAGGTGGGAAAGGAACACAAAGAACCCCGCTGTTTTTTAGGAGGGGGTGTTCTGGTCGTGAGGATCTATCTTGAAGCTGCGACCACCCAAAAGAGGGCACATGTAACCTGCATCATTCCTCCCAACGCAAACAATTCCGACTTGCAAACTTCGGCCTGGTCCACGCTTGGCAATCACGTTTAACCCACTTCGTAAGCCTCATTCATGCAAAGAATCACAAAGTCCGACTCCTGGCAACGCCTGAATTCAAACCACCCCAAGCAGACAACCCAATAACCAAAGGGCAAAAGAATCCTTCCTATTAACCCTTTTATAGACCTCCAAATTTCAAAGGAATCCCAAACAAATTAAAGATCAAATGTGATATCAAAAAACTAGGAAAGTCCCCGGTAATGTGCGCATTGGAACACCCCAGCATTAACGGTCCACCAATCCCCACATCAAGCAAGTCCCAAATATTCTCTTCTCCCGCCAATCCCCACATCAAGCATCACCTCAATATTCTTCCCAACCAGTGGAAGAAACGACCTTCCCAAAGGTGGGGCATTAGGTACCAGCGGGCTTGGTCAGACTCCGTTCAACAAAAGTCTCCGACATACCTTAACCCCACAAAGATAACGGGCTCCGCCACTCACGAGCCCAAGATCAAACCCATAGTGGCCTGGGAAGATACGGCCCACATCAAAACCCACGTTGGCTCGGGCCACGTCTAATCATCTTCAAGCCAAGCCCAAACATACTTCCCCAACCGGGTAGAAGACATAATGCCTGGGTATAACCTCTCTTGGTCGGATACCATCTTTAAGTAGGCAGCCGACTAACCTCTCTCAACTTGTCGACTGACCTCTTAAATAACAATGTTCACCCCGCCACGGGCGTCCAAAGGCATCATGAGCGTATAAAAGTGCAATTCTATTATCTAAAGGAAATTTGGCTATCTAGCCAAGAACATTGCCATAACATCGCGAACAAAGTCGCCACCTTCCCTTCCATCGGGTAAGATACCATCATTCGAAAACATAACCAAGCCTCTCCTCCATAAGAGGCAGAAGTGACACCAGTAGCTGCAAGACATTCTTGACTTCAAAAAGAGATCGATCCTTTCACTCTCCGCATTCCGATCTAACTGCAGATCGAGGAGCGCGCACCATTGCCGCTTTTTTGTTTGATTTGTACGTGATACGCCAAAAGCCATGCTCCAACGATCCAAAGGACTCCTCGTAAAATCAGAAACTATGCATTTTACTCAATTAACCGACCGCGACACAAAATAAAAACCGATAGTCAATTTTTGGTTTGTTATTTATATAAATAAAAATCTAAAATCATTAATATATGGTTAACTAAATCTTCGATTAACCATATATTGGCTTATTAATCATAATAAAAATAAATTTGTATTTCATAATCATATATTAAAGTTCAAATTATAATAATTATTATAAATGTACAATAAAAATGCAAAGAAATGAATACAATTTATTCATTTATAATTTCATGACACTTGCATTTATAATACACCTTATAATACATTTACAAATAATATGAACTATGAGATTAAATTATTTAATCACATTTTAATTAACCATGGGCGTTTTAACAACTTCAATAGAAAAAATTATTTCAAAGAATCAAGAAACTATACGATTATTTCTGTAGAAAATACAAAAACCCTGGTTTTGGAAGAAAAATAAAATGACAGACAGAAGTGGGCAAAGTCACCACTTACATGTGCAATGAAACTTCATATATATATATATATATATATATATATATATATATATATATATATATATAATTATTTATTTATTTATATTATTTTTCTAGCTTATTAATCTAAAACCAGGCTTTTGTATTTTATAAACCGAAATCAAGATTTGTGTAAAACAAAAACCAAAATCGAACCACTCAATTTGGTTAACCTATTTTTTGGTTAGGTTTCGGTTTGATTTTTCGATCGATTCGATTTCCTGTGCTTTTGCCCACCCCCTATTTCTTATAACCTTACCTTCTTTAAAACGTTTGAACTACACTTTTTACCACACGAGTTAATAGACATGATGAGCAAGGATTGGGTGATTTAGTTATTTGTTTTTTTTTTTTAAATCAATATTTTAATTTTTATCAAAATTTTGTGAAAAATAATTTTTTAAATAAAAATGTAAAAATACATATGTTTTATTTAAAATACATGTTTTCCTAGTTTTTTCCTAATACAAAAAACATTAAAAAATGCCAAAAAGCCAAACATTTGGTTTTTTCTATTCAACTAAAAAGTTCAAAAATCCAATAATAAGTCATGAAAAAAATTAAAAAAAAAAAACAAATAGGCTTGATGCTAAAAGCAAATTGCTTTAAGCAAAAAGGCAAAAAAATAAATACCACCTTAACCACCAATTTAATTATAATAAAGGAACAAAAATAAATTCCTCTGAAGTATTTAAAATTACTTTTCTTCAATTGTATGAATGTTCTGGCCTTTTATTTCCCCTAAACAACCAATATTTTTCAAAAACCTTTCTTACACCATATCCTAAACACCTTTAAGTTTTTAAGAGGTAGTCCCAATTCTACTCTTAACAAGTTAAAGCGAAAAGCTAATGAAACCTCACTTAACATTACGCTGAGTGAGACGCCAGTTAATGCAAGCCTCAAGTTTATACGAAACAAAATACTACAACGCCAAGAATACCAAGACATACGCCAAAAAAAAAACAAGCAGTTCTTAAAAACGAAAGTTCAACGAAGATGCCCATCATGTACTAAACGACATAGCAAGATTACCGCTTCAAATGTGCATAAGGTATGTTGTCATTGACTTATTACGCGCTGTACCGTGATCGTATACAGTAAGAATTTAACGGTACATCAAAGATATTAACAGGTCACACAACGAAAGAGCGTCGCCCAAAAAGCGCGTGTAAACTGATCAGAGTGAAGCTTGTTCGTGCAAGTCATCCTAATATGCAGTGTGACTATTGCTAGTCCGACTCGACTACGGTTAAAAGTCATTTGGCATCCCAGATGGCCAATGAAACAACGAGTCCGAGATGTGAGCGATACCAATCAACATGTTATACGAATTATAACGCAGACAGGCCTAACGAGTGATCTATATAACACCACGCACAAGTTGCACAATGAGATAAACGAGTAGGTCCCGACTACAGGAGTGGCATTCATTTCGGTGCTCCAATGATGTATTTAAAAAAAAAAAAAAAAAAAAGAACAACCAAGTCAGGGAAGATATTATTCAGACAATGGGCCCCATGGCTTTTGAGGCCTCACATAATATTAAGATTTAATAATTGTTTAATTATTATTGTGTTTACCTTCTTAGAGTGAGGATGAGGTAAGTAAAGAACCCATTTTTTGAGCTTCCAAAACTACCTCTCCAACTGTAATAACTACCAATGTCCTATAACTGTCACCATCTTCTCTCTCCTCTTCCATCTCCGCACTCTCCTTCCATTCAGAAACCCCTCACCACTCCTCCTCCCACTTCCAGAACCCCACCAAAACCCACATCCCAACCGCCCTCATGGGTGGACGCCCTCCGCTCTAGAACGCGATCAAACCATTTCCGCGAAGCCATTTCCACTTACATCGAAATGACTGTGTCGGGAGCTCGACCCGACCGCTTCGCCTTCCCGGCGGCGGCTGCCTCGACTTGGAAACCGGGAGATCGCCGCTGCAAATCTGGGTACGGATCTTCTTCTGTGACTGTGGCGTATACGCTTGTTAATTTGTGCGGGAAGTGCGGTCGCATCGGTGGTGCGCGCAATGTGTTCGATAGAATTACTGAGAGAGACCAAGTGTCGTGGAACTCTTATATCGCCGCTTTGTGTCGGATCGAGATATGGGAGCAGGCGTTAGAGGCTTTCAGGGCGATGCAAATGGAGGATATGGAGTCGCCCAGTTCATTTACTCTGGTGAGCGTATCCCTTGCCTACTCGAATTTAGGGGTGATTCATGGTTTTCGGCTCGGGAAACAGCTTCATGGGTATAGTTTGAGAATGGGTGATCAGAAAACGTTTACGAATAACGCATTGATGGCAATGTATGCGAAACTGGGAAGAATTGATGATTCGAGAGCTGTGTTTGAATCGTCTTTGGACCGTGATATTGTCTCGTGGAACACTATGATCAGCCTGTTTCAAGAGAGTGATCGTTCCTCTCTGAGGCATTGGATTCTTCCTGGCCATATTCTGAAGGGTTGAGATTGATAGCGTCACAATCGCTAGTGTTCTTCCTGCTTGTTCCCATTTGGAGAGGTTAGATTTTGGAAAGGAAATTCATGCCTATGTCTTGAGAAACAATGGTTTGATTGAGAATTCTTTCATGGGCAGCGCCCTTGTTGGGATATTGAAGTGTACTGCAACTGCCAGACGTTGAGAGGTTTGGAGAGTTTTTGATCAGATCTCAGGCCGCAACTCAGCCTGGGAATGCCATGATTTCAAGTTAAAATGGTTTGTTGAGAAGGCCTGATCTTCTACTGGAGATGGATAGAGGTAGCTGGGCTTCTCCCCAACACCACCACAATGGCAAGTGTTATGCCAGCTTGTGTGCAGTGTGAAGCATTCTCTAGCAAGGAAAGCATCCATGGATACACGGTAAAGCTCGGTTTCAAGGAGAACAGGTATGTCCAGAATGCGCTTATGGACATGTACTCAAGGACGGGGAAGATTGATATTTCAGGAACATAATCGACACCATGGTCACGGGTAACATTCTCTCTGGATGCCATAGCAATGCGCTTGTTCTGTTACATGAGATACAGAGGGTGGAGAATAATAAGACCAGGAGGAAAAATCATGACAATGAAGACGAAAATGGAGGTTTCTATAAACCAAATTCCATCACACTCATGACATTTCTTCCTGGTTGTGCAGCCCTAGCAGCTCTATCAAAGGAAGAGATCATTGCTGATATCTAATGCACTGACATCGATTCGCCACAGTGGGAAGCGCATTGGTCGACATAAAACAAATCTGGCTGCTTGAACCTATCCAGAAGGGTGTTCGACTTAAATGCTTAACAGAAATGCGAATACATGAATGCTCACTATGGCTTATGGAATGCACGGAAAAGGGGAAGAAGCTTTAGGACTATTCAAAAAGATGGAAGCAGAACCTAATGAAGTTACATTTATTGCTCTATTTGCAGCATGCAGTCATTCTGGGCTGATAAATGAAGGCCTAACCTTGTTCTACAGAATGAAAAATGATCATGGAATCAAACCGAAATCAGATCACTACGCTTGTGTCGTAGATTTACTTGGTCGAGCAGGTTGAGTGGAGGAAGCTTATGAACTTGTTAATACAATGCCTGCCGAGCTTGACAAAAGTTCGTAGATGAGAATTTGGTGCCTGTCGAATCTAATTAGGAATCTTGGAACTGAGGGAAGTTGGTAGCCGGCACTTAGAGCTGATCTGAACCCAAATGTTAGCCATTACTTTCTAATCTCGAACATCTACTCTGCTGGGCCTCTGAACAAAGCTTTCACCGGGCGCGGAAGATCATGATAAATGGGAGTGAAGAAAGAACCAGGGACGTAGTACACAAGTTCATGGTCAATTAGGCTCACCCAAGAAACCGAGCAGCTTCCATGCTTTCCTGCAGGAAACGATTTACTCGGAGTAAGATGAGAAAGGAAGGGTGATCGCATCTAATTTTTATGTTCTTCATGATGCTAATAATGATGAGAATATAATTTACTACGGGTATGATGGAAGATTGGCTGGCGAGATTTCCAATCAATAGATAAGAGAGGAAGAATAACAAGACCAGGAGGAAAAATCATGATGATGAGGACGAAAATGGCGGTTTCTATAAACCAAATTCCATCACACTCATGACATTTCTTCCTGGTTGTGCAACCCTGGCAGCTCTAGCAAAGGGGAAAGAAATTCATGCTTACGCCGTTCGAAATGCACTAGCATCGGACGTCACAGTGGGAAGCTCATTACGCTTGTGTCGTAGACTTACTTGGTTGAGCAGGTCGACTGGAGGAAGCTTATGAACTTGTTAATTCAATGCCTGCCGAGCTTGACAAAGTTTTCGAATGGAGTAGCTTGCTTGGTGCCTGTCGAATTCACCAGAATCTCGAACTGGGGGAAGTTGCAGCCAAGAATTTGCTTCATCTGGAACCAAATGTTGCAAGCCATTACGTTCTAATCTCGAACATCTACTCCTCTGCTGGGCTCTGGAACAAAGCCACCAAAGTGCGGAAGACCATGAGGCAAATGGGAGTGAAGAAAGAATCCAGGGATTTGCACATGTTCATGGCCGACGAGCTCACCCAAACAGACCAGCTTCATGCTTTCCTAGAGACATTATCAGATAAGATGAGAAAGGAAGGGTACGTACTTGATACTTCTTGTGTTCTTCATGATGTTGATGAAGACAGAAGTGACCCATTTTTGCATACTTTTTATAGTAAAAAGATTGGGCTACAGATTTGGTATTCTGAACCCCGCTCCTAGAACTACCATTCGAGTGGCGAAGAACCTTAGAGTTTGCAATGACTGTCATGTTGTTACAAAGTATATCTCAAAAATCATGGAGAGGGAGATAGTTGTTAGGGATGTTAGGAGGTTCCATAATTTCAAGGAGGGAACTTGTTCTTGTGGGGATTATTGGTGAGCAGTGTTTTAAAAACCGAATCCAATCGGTCGGATGGTGCTCATGTCTGATTCTTTTGAAGTCCAAATACCTAATAAAACTGTATGGTGAGGAAGCATTCGAACCCAGTTTTCATGTCTGATTCTTTTGAAGTCCAAATACCTAATAAAACTATATAATTCCATGTGTATGCATCCATAAGTTACCATTGTTGTATTAGAAATAATTAGGACGTAGTGGAGTGCATATCTATTCATTATCATGTAAACTTTGTAACTTTTTGTTATAATAATGCATCTAACCCGGTATTTCATGAACGGACATATCATATTGAGATAGATTGTTCATGAGAAGATCTAGCTGGGTTGGACTTATAGGATATGTAAAATACTAAACAAGAATTAAAGATATTTCTAGCAAACCTTTGAGTGGGATCGAAAAAGGTTTTAAGATTGCACTGGTGAATCAATGGCAAGTGCTGAAATTTGTATATAGGTAGAATTAGGAAACTTAATATTCATTCGTATTTGGTTTGAGATTGTCTTATATATAAATAGGTTATTTGTGATAAATGGAAAACACAATCTTTCCTTCAATTATTTCTAATTACTCTTTTCAATAATCAATACAACGGTTGTCCATATTTAGCTCTCTCTTCTCATACCCATTGAGCTTTTTCGTAGTTGCACATCGTCAAATAGCCAATCCTTCTAAAAGCCTGCTTCGTATGATTGAAGCCATTGCTTAATATCAAGGCTTAACACCCTCTCTCATATGCATACAACCCCATCCCCCGCATGTGGAGAGTCAAACACACCACAAAGTCCACTATGGATTTTCTGTGACACCCCAAATCCAAGCGATCTCACGACAACCCGCGGAATTCCCTGTGGGATTTCGGGCCGACTCGATATCACACTGCCCCATTTGTCTGGATCCATATTTTCAATAGAAAAATCGTGCAAGTAGCTTCCTTTGTTCTGAGCTCACCTAAACTTATAACTTGTATAACAAGATAAAACTCATCCGTCTCAACATAGTGTTGACTACACAGGCCCATCTATCCATATCCCCAATATACACCCCTTTATCGACCCATTCATTCACATTTAATTTATAACATGAAAATAAACATTTAATTACAAATTATAAGAGTCCGATCACGGCCCTCTTTTACCATAATAATTACATACCCGACTATTTGCATTAATAAATTCCAAAAGAATTTAGTTACAATTCCTTTATACAAAATACTTCTTTTACAAGGGTAATATCATGCCACACATCGCCTCCTTCATAATCATAGCCTCATGGAGCAATCGTTCTCAGACACCCCGTACCTAAAAGGCCCCACGACGAGCGAACAATGCCTGCGAGAAAAATTCTCCTACAAGCGGCTACTCCGCCGTCGCACATGCAATGACATACATATGATCAAACCACATTCCATCTGTAGTGCGCAATCCTATACTAATATTTCATGCAGTCATGCATGAGACGGCACTTCATGCTCATAACCCGAGTCCCCGACAGACTTCACACATACAAATGCTATAAAAGAAACTACTATCGGTGTTTCACCCAATGATTTAACCCATTGGATAACCCTCCAATATTCATTTTAATTTATCCAATCCCGTGCTTTTTTTGGATCGCACTTCCGGTCTCACAAAGAAGCTTTTGACGCCTTCCGATACTTTCGCAAATCCATCACAATACAGTATGTCCGAATTAAGAATAAAATTGGGTATTTCACCGAGGGATTTTTGAACGAGATTCGCTTCACCCAAACACCTGCAATTTACATTATTATTGTTTTATATGCCCGTGAGTCCCGATTTTGACGTATCCCATTCGAGTTCACTCACACATATACCCAAAAGTTAATGGTGAATACAAGACCATGCACCCACACCCGACTCAACGCGATGTGCCCGTGCATATGAAATGCACTATGTTACTTCATACTATGTCATGTTATACGCAACATTATAAATCTTGAGCAATTATATTTCCTACATATAATTTCCATTCATCACAATTTCCATGTTAATACATCACGCAAACACATATTAACATGATTTTTACACATAACAACATATTATTTATTTTTCTAACAATACACACAAAATGATCCGCTCTTGGACCCATAAAAACAGGGCACCTTTCGATCCCTTCACTACCACAAACCAGTTTTGGTTTCATTCATCACCGAAACACTGTGATTCCAAAACACTCAATAAAACCCAAAGACATCGGTCTTGGGATCAAAACCAAATCTCAACATAGTCCGGGACTGTCCGGAACTAATCCCAAAATTTTCAATATTCAACTTAAAAAATCTGGGACTAAACACACCACGCTCTACCAAGAACACCTATGCTATTAAATGACCTTTGAAGTTAGAAATAATCAAAAGAGAAAAATTCCCCACGCGTTTGACGAAACTCCCAGATTTTGCACCCACCATACCGCTGGCGCAGACCGACTTTAATTTCTTGCTCCGATAAAACCATCACTTGATTTCCAGAGATCTTAGAGAGAGGGAAAACCCCCCTTTTTGTTTTTTTTTTCTTTTCTCTCGTCTTCGCCTCGTTCTTCCTTTTTTTTTTCTTTCTTATTCGTCCTAACTTCCCCTGTTTGCTCCACTCCCATTCCTTTTAAATTCTCATTTTTTTTTTCTTTTTTTTTATTTCTCCTTAATTCTATTTTCTTTCTTTTTCTCTTTTAATTCTTATCCCACCGAATGTTCTCCTTTCTCTCATTTCTTTGTTGGGTCAAATCCTAAGAGATTTCTCCAATATCTCCTTATTTTCTTGATTTTCTTTTCCATTATATTTTTTTTCCATTAATTCCTCCACTTGCCACTTGGCTCAATGTGAGCCACTCACACAAGTGCACCACATGGCTCATGCCATGACACTCCTCTAGGGTGTCATGTGGTATCTTACATGATTATGCTACAAGCCAAATTCGACACCAGCCTCAAAACAAAATTCACCGCTCTTGGAATTCGACGAGGTAACTAGATTTCGCGAGACGAATTCAACGACGGGGTTCGCTTTCGCCATCCGGCATCTAAAATTTCTGCCAACCGAAACACGCTGATTACTGCTGGCAAATTGTATTTTTCTCGGGTTTTGGCGCTTCAAATACATAAATGGGGATCACATTCAAATCAAGGAGAAGGCTCAAGCCCATGACTTCTGTCAAACCAAGCTCCGAGCACTGTTAAACGACCAACCCATTCCTATGATTCTCGTTTAATATGAATACTATGCTTTTTAACACACACAAACTCAACTCATGCTCTACAACTGTATCGTTGAGACCTTAATCTTATTGGGTCAAGTAGCTTGATATATCAATGGTTTTCTTGAATCATATTTACATGAGTAATGTGCATATATCCTTCTTGACATCCACTAAGTGGGATTTGATCAGCTAGAACTAGTAGGCTGTAAGTTCATTAACTCCGCCACCTACTCGACCAATCCTAAGTTGATAATACACAACCCCTATTCTAAGAAGACACAGGAAGCTAGAGCATTGTTTGTCTCGAAAAACATAGATTTATGTGGAAATGTTACAAGAGAAAAACCACGCGTAAGAGGAGAAATCCTCTATGTTCAAATCTATCGCCCTTTCAAACACCTACCACAGATTAGAGACCTTGGTGATTAATAATCATAAGCCTTGAATTTGATTTGGGGAATAGGAATAGGAATGGGGAAAGAGAAGACGAAGACAACACTCGAGGGTTTGGAAGCCTACGGCATTTGATATTTAGTAAGTTACCAAAGTTGGAGATTTTTCCCAAGTGGCTACTTCAAGGACCTACTACTTCTAACACTACTCTGGTTAGCTTATTTGTTTCCGAATGACAACTTGCAGCATTGTGGGAGAAGGGAGAGTCCCAAGTCTCACATCCTCACCCTGAGAGATTGAAGATTGCCCATGTTTCTCAATTATGCCAGAGGGAATGGATCACCTCATCGTCTCTAGCAACTCGAAGATCTACAAATTGCCCTACGCATCACTTTTGCTTAGAGGAAAAGATGACCCACCTTCGTCTCAACACACTGACCATTCAGGTCGCCCCAAATTGGCTAAAGGATGCAAAACCGTGGAACGTGTCAAGACTGAACAAGATTTCATTTCCAACATTTCTGCATCTTGATAACTCGCCGTTGATTCAGTAACATATATAAAAAGATACTACCATCTTTTCTTTTTTTTGCGACCTTCTCTTAAATTCCTTTTTTTTCTTTGTCGCATATATTTTCCCGCTGATCTAATTTATTTGTGTGAAACCCCTGAGAAAATCTAATTAAAACGCGTAAATGGTAATTTCGGTCAAAACTGCACTTTTCAGATTCCGTGATCAAAACTGACTTCATCACAAACTGTCTTCACAAATCTAGATACCATGTCAAATTTCGAATCAAAGATAAGAGGAATTTCAATGCTTTTCGAGGCACGAGATGAAAGACGGACACTCTCACATGACCTGCGAGTAACTCGAGAGTCACCACGTGTCAAGATGTGAGCAAGTCAAACATCGAGCCCGCCGTACCACATTTGCATACACATCATGCCACAGAAAATCGCTGCAGATTGACAAGCGGATAGCAGAATCCCACGCCAATTAAAATTGATAAATGCACGGTAAGACAGAGCTGTTTCCATTCACTAAATTGCCGGGAGAGCAGAGGAGAGAGAGAGAATACCAAACGAGAAAGAGATGAAGAGAGCTCTTATAGGTTTCACTCTCTCTGCACTCCCATGACGACCGCGCTTCGTGTGAGGCAAGAAGAAAAGTTGCTCCCCACTGCAAGGGCTACAAGTGGAAAATTTGCCACAAGCTTACAAACCCAAGAGGCAGGTTTTCTCCTACTCATTTATTTTTTATTTAAGTGTTTTGTTACTTATTGATTTGAAGTCATGAATAGTTGTTGACGTCCCAAAACTTGGGATCGAATTATGGGAATTTTTAGAAATATGGATAGCAAACACGGACTGTTTGGGTTTACTTGTGGTGATAATTTATACAAAATTATGTTTTTTGTGTGTATGAGGTCTGAATGGTTATGGTTTTCGGTTCCACAAGGTGGAACCGACAGCGAGGAGTGGGTCGCCTACCTGACAGCCCACTACCGCTTTCTTTGGGATTGTTAAAATAGTCCCTATTATACTGATCGACCAAAACGTCTACGTGTTATTTGCATGAAATATTGCTAAGATGGATGACTTGAATTGTGTGAATTTAATATGTTAATGCATGGAATTTGATTTATGAATATGATGTGATTTAATTTATGTTAATATATGCATGTTTTATTTATTAGTACTATTATGAGAGTTAGCACTTATCTGATAATAATTCTAAGATCCTCTAATATTAGAAGTGAGTGTAAATTGATACGAAATTCAAAATATAAACGAAATGTTTAAAGGAATTTCGAGGAAGATTTATTCCGAAGAATTGCCTGAGAGTTGTCCAACGTATCACTTCCTGGATGATAATCATGATCAAGCTTTGAGAAATATCCAAGATCTCACTGAGTAGTCCAATGCATTACCGAATTTTAGGTAGCTTTAACAAAAGCTTTTGTTTTGGAAAACAATGTTTTCTCATACATGGCTTAGGTAAGTGTGAGGAAATGCTGAGACTCGAGACATGGCTCGACATGCAGACATCATTCACGTAGATCATGCATTTGCTCGAAATGCCACATCAATCATCGCATGTGCACTTAGTAGAGTAACCCACGTAGAAAATTCCACTACTCTGGCATTGCTCATCCCTGGCAAGGGAATATTTCGTGTATGGGAAGCGATCGGGAAGGCAAAGACACAGGGAGGCCGCTTGGAAAAGAAAGTCTACTGTGGGCTATATTCTTTTTAAAATTTAAAGAGACTTAGTTTTGAAGAATGTAATTCAAACACTTGTAATTAAATCCTTTTGTTTAAGAGAGGTTGTATTAAGAGTTTAATCAACTCTCAACCATGTAGTATAATTGGTTGGATATATTTTGATGAGTATGACGGTGGCCAATGTACTAATTTTACTCATGTGTGTGTCTCGAGATACGAGACGCAGAGATTTTTCCATAGGGGTTTATTTGTTATCAACTATTGACTCAGATTCAAGGCCGCCACAACCCGCCTCCTATTGCTTCTACTATTAATCATTGTGTTTATTTCCTTTGTCCTAAATGAAATCCTTTTTTTCTTCTTTTTGTTTGGTCAATTCAATTTCAATAGTTATTTTATCTCCACGTTTTAATGATACATAACAAACTGATGCTCTAGGTGAGGAAAGAGGTCTTGAGGAACTGCATGGCTGAATGAGCAAAGTAAGAAGAGGTAAACGGCGAAAGATTTGTCCCACCAAAATCACACTCAAGGATATATGGAAGCCAAGCAACGTAATTACCTACTCCTCAGAATCGTTAGAATTGAAACATTGAAGAATTTGTTGATCTGTTCTGAAATGTGAAGCAACCATGCATGCACGGAAGGCTTTCTTAGCCATTGATGTATTCTATATCTTCAGAAGTACTGGATTCTACACCCTCTATTTCTTTCTTGAACTCACTTTTCATAAGTTGATTTATGTTACAACGTATGTTTAATTAATTTCAGATGCTGCATTGTTTGTATGAAAGATAATATTTGTTTGTTTAAGTTTGAATTAAGTTAATTTAGTTGTTATTTATGAGTCATTAATTGTTGCTACATCAACCAAAATTCACGATAAATGTATGGATATCCCGTTTCGTAGCTAATGGACGGCCATGAAGGTTAAGATTCAGACTCTACATTGGATACTTGTTTGTATATAACCCATAAATAGATTCAAGACTTCGCTTTTTATTCTTTAAGGTTTCTGGTAGTATTTTCTGTCTTGTAATTTTAAAACAAAGAATTTTCCCATTAATAAGACCTACCTAAAGTAGTTAAGAGCTTACGTGGGCACATGGAGGGTAGGGGTCAATGTTCGAGTCTTAATAGGGACAAGTTGATGAGGAATAGACTATTATATATGATAATCCAAAGGATAAATGTCAATATATATCTATATATATATGGATTTTATCAGTTTTAACCGATCTTAAGTTGAAGACTAAAGATGCAACACCTTCTTACCTTAACAAATCCAGTTCGCTGGGGAACTGAAAATAAGGAAAGAAAAAAATACGGCAGTAATTATTTTGGTTTTACCGTGAAAATATAGAAGAAAATTCAATCGTCACCAAGACTACCGAGCTGGGATGAAGAGACACGGGGGATCTTGTTCGACGATGTCTACTGCCAAAGAGTTAAGGTCGAACCACCTGCAGGCCAAGAAAGGCTACTTCAAACATCGGAGGTAGTCGAGTGGAAGGAGCGATCATTAATAATGATTGTTAATTCACTTGTGCCACGAACACCGGCAGACATGATGCGTATGGGTGATAGTGGACTGTCACTAAGCTTCAGACATTTTTCTAAACATAGATGACCTCTTCACGACTGAGAGATTCCCGCCGGCCAGATATTCGAGAGATAGTCCGACTCACATGAAAGTACCAATATCCATAGGCCTGATAGAGACCCGAGAGCTTACTGGGCAAGACTTTGGAAGAGTTTCCAAAAGGCTGGCGTGGCACACTACCGACCACATGATGGGCCACCTTTCCACACCTACGCGACAAATGGTCTGCAGGACCATATTGTGTGTTAGAGGACAAGGCCGCGAGCATGTCCCGATCATAAGGGTACTGGGAAGAAACATCATTTCTTAGTGGAATTTTCCATAAATAGCTATCGTGTGATATACGAGATGGCGCCCATATGAGGCATTGTGGCGGGAGGTCATGCGTATCATCGTTATGTCGACCGAGGTGGCAGAGCTCCATCACTCGGTCCTCGACCGATTTAGAGACACCTCCGTATGCGAGCTTGATATTTAATAACGTTTTCTCACGCTAGAAATTTCATAAGAAATGGCGCCGACGCATTAGTACGGACCCCAGGGAGTTTGGAGGTCGGAGATCACGCTCTTTCTCAAGGTGATGCCTAAGAGAGGGCGGGGTTAGGTTAGCAAGCGGCGAAGCTATCGAGGCTTATCGCGCCCTTGAGATTTCGAGAGTGGGTAGGCACTTCAGAGCTGCATCGGGCTCGGGTTTTTACCGCCCCGGAAGATGTCGTGTCCATGAGGTATTTCACGCCTCCATGCTCCCGAGGTACACCCATCCAATTTCATGTAAGGTGATCGGGAGAGATTGAGGTTGGGATTTTAAGGGACCTCTGGAGATGACCATGTGCATTATAGATAGCTCGGATCAGGTTTTGCGACGCAAGACCGTGAGGCTAGTAAGGGTACTATGGCGGCACCGTGGAGTGGAGGAGTCAATGTGGGAGCGCGAGGACACGATGAGCAACCATCTCTTGTTTAGGGATGAAGGTAAGTGGTTTAATGCTATCACCTAAATGACTAGTTTACATGCATGGTATAGTGCACGTTGTATATGTGATGGATTCGTAGTTGATTGTATAGAATTTCGGACGAAACTTTAAGGAGGAAGAATGTAAGACCCGGCAGGCCTCCCAAATTTTCCTCGAAAGGGTAACATTACTTCGGTAAAAGTCTCAAATTTTCTAGATCCTTACGATCAACGACTTCCACCGCTGGAATCGCCTGCGGAAATCAGCTTCCACGCCAAATTTCACGACCCGAGACAATAAATTTCACGCCGAGGCATCGGATGTCTGCGCCGTAAAACTGGGTTTGAGACATGGATGTGACAAAGTCACCTACTACACGTAATCTACGACACATGTCGCATGACCAGAGACGATGGAATGAATGGTCGAGATTATGCCGCGTCAAAATCAAGACAAAGGGAACATGTTTGTACCATAGAATTGTTAATGAGATAAGACAAAACCGAATAGTCAGTTCTCTCCCCATTTCAAAAGCCAAAACGTGCAGGAGGGCAGCTGGGCGTGGGGTTTAGATTTTAGAGAGAGAATGAGCCTATCTCTCTCAGATTCATGACCATTCTGACCGCTTCGCCTCGACCGAGAAGGCAAAGCCGTTTCACATCACATACACGAGATGACACCCTGGGACGGTGGAGTTCGAAACCTCCAAGAGGTAGGATCTTTTTCTACTTGTGATATTCTTTCGCTAAGAGTCATGTTTATGAGTCAGGATTCTGAGGCTTGATTTGAGCCAGAATCTACCTCAAAACCTTTAACTGAAAGTGGAGAAAATCCCAAATTCGTGGCCGTGAATGCTGCCAATCGAGGCTTTCACTATTCATACGAATAGCCGACGCGATTGAAGGCGATTTTTATGATGTTATGATCCTAAAATGAATTGTTTAGATTTGTTAATTAGCCCATGCGGAGCTAATTCTCAAAGTATCGACAGAATTGCAAAACACGATTTGGCGATTAATTACGTTAAGATATACATGTTTTATATATTAGCACATTTGTTGGGATTGGTTTCATGCATTCCATACGCACCTTGTATTAATCTTCTGTATTGGGGAAAGGAGCATGATGATGAATTGCTAAGAAAACTAAAACGCTTAAGTGAATAATTTCTATAAAATTTTCTAAAAAATTGCCTTGGAGAGTCATCCAACAGATCACTCTGGATGAGGACCATGACTGTTTCGGAGTGTTATCTAGCAATTCGCCTTGGAGGGTAGTCCAATATTTTATCTAAATCTGGAGAAAAGTTCGAGAACAAAAGCTTTGTTTTGAACCGATATTTTACTCGCATTCTGGCCAGTATGTGAGGGAGCCTGAGGACTCTGACATGGGATTGGTCGTGTGTATATCTCGAGTAGTTCAGCCGAATCGCCGGATGCAATACAAGGCGACATGTGCACTTGTATGGGGAGTAAACCCATGTAGGAAATTATCACACTGGGCTTCGTCACTCCCGTCGAGGGATCACTATTTCGTGGGCCAGGAGTGAGATAGAGGGAAGACAACGTCACTAGAAGCCGCTATGAAGAAAGTCTGCCGTGGGCTTTGGCATTGTCATTTTATATAACATGTATTAGAAATTGTACATTTTAATATATGTTTGGTAAAGAGTAATTTATTAACTCTTAAACTATTGTATATAGTTGATGTATTTTGTGATTATTAATGCAGGGGCCCAAGTGGCCATTATTTTACTCGCATGTGGACTCCCGCGCTGTCATCAGGAATTGTTTAATGTGTTTTCTACTGCAGTAGAGCCCCCATACAAAGCGAGACTCCACTGATTTTCGCGAAAGTGGTGCCTGATTACTCCAACATCCACGCAGTATTCCAAGTAGCTTCACTGTTATCAACCCGACCTCGGCTCTCGGGTGTCACATAAACAGTAAATTAAAGCTCTCAAGTTTTCAATATCATATCGTCCTCACACTAACATAAGGTGCTATTTATAGACACCAACAAAAAACTCTAACAGATAAATAAAAAAAAGTATGATTAAATAAATAACTAATAATAATAAAAATAATTATTGGACTTAAACTTCCTATCTCATCTAGGCCTAAATATGGGCTTACTTCATGCCCCCATCATTCCCCTCGAGTTGAAAAGAATTTGTGACGCCCCAAAACCCGAGGGTCCGCAAGATCAATCACAACCCGTGGAAAACTTTGTGGATGCTCTGCACTGACACACACTATCAGGTCCCTTTACCGAGACCCATAATTTAACAAAAATCAGACAAAGCCTCCTTTGTACAGGGAGTTCTACCTAAAAATACAACATGTACAATAGATAATAGCATGGACCCATCCGAGTCAAATATCATATCAAGACTCTTCAGACTGATCTAACAAGTAAAAATGATCACTATTAGGTCCATTTTTCCATACTCAAACATAATGCACAAGGATATAATATCATAGTCCTTAAGAGAGTTTATTTATAATACTTTAATAAACATATGCTTTAAAACAAATGTTCTAATATAGTTTTACAGCAGGGAAGAATCCCCACTTTTGTTTTTTGACACACCTACTCTCGTAGCTCGCGAGTAGACCAACTTTAATTTCTGACTAACAACTTCCGACCGTCTAATACTGTGAATTGGAGCCCTTTTCTTTTTTCTTTTTTCTTCTTTCCTTTTCCTTTTCTTTTCCTCTCACCTACTCCCACGGATTTTTTGGCTTGACTTGAGGAAGTTTCTCCTCAGAATAATCTCAAATTATATAATCGAATAATTTTATAACATGTTTGTGGTATAATAAAAGTAAAATGTATATTTTTCTGGAATAAAATAATGCTAAAAATAAAATAAGCAAAACTCGAAATTAATACAAAAGTCAAGGGTAAATTGGTAAATTGCCAATTAAGGATCCAAATGACATAAGAATAAAAGATTGTATGCCAAAGTAAAATTTGAATAAGTGGAAATGTAAATAGAAAGAAGATGGAGGACCAAAGTGCAAATAAAAGGAAAATTTGAATCAAAAAGGGGAGAAGACCATTTGGTCTCTTGTTTTGGAGAGCTCGTACGAGTAGAAGAAGAGAGGAGAAGAGAAGAAGAAGAGGAAGAAAAGAAAGAAGAAGAAGAGCAAAAGGTATGGAACTTGTAGGGAAACTATGATTGATTCTTCATTTCTCCTCTCGTCTCCCAATGCCTTTGTCGTGCGCAGATCAAAGTATTGAGTAAAAATGTTGAAGATTTGTTTGCTTGATTTTCGGGATTTAACTGGTTGTTGCAATTATTTCATAAATTATCCGCTTTGATTCTACCAAATTATAGTTTTTTCTTTCTTTTTTTAGTCTAATTGTTTTTTATCATTGTTTGTCAATGAGGTTAAAAGTCTGGTGGTGTTGAACATCTCTTATTTTGATTAATTCCACATGCAATCATGTGAATAGAAATCATTCAAGAGTTGCGTGTAATCCTATTTTTTGGCACGATATTTTTTTCATAAATCTGTTGTCTAGAGATTTGTATGTATGGAAGAAGGAGCTTCTCATAGTTGTTAACTGTCGTCTGAGTTTGGCTTGAATTATTGGTAGATGAGTGGTGCTTATGTTGAGTTTAACATTAAGCTTAGTCTGAAACATGAGCTATCAAAAAGAAAAGAGAAAAAAAAAAACCAAAGTATGATAATAGGTGTACCTGTGATCCGAAACTGTTGGTTACATACCTATGATCCACACTGAGTTACAATGAAACAAGATAGCCCCCAATTCCCTGTTGCTGAATGATTAGGAAGAATTGAAGCAAATTTATGGTAGTGAATTTTGTTTTATTTGACAAACTAAGTCTATTTGAAGCCATCACATTAGGCATATTGTTGACTAGTTCTAGCAAAACTATAAGTCTTCCTCTATATGTGTTTTGGGAATTGTTTGGTTGTGTTTTGATTTGGGTTGGTTGATTGTAATCCCCAATTAAAGAATATTTGTATTAAGGAAATATTGGGTTTATGAGATGTCATTAAAATACCAACTCTGACGATCATAATTTCTTCAAATCTAAACTCCGCTTTGACGTTCTTGAACTCTATGGAAAGCTCTTGAGTTCAGAATCCATCCAAATATATCTTGATAATATTGGAACCTATATTAGGTCCAAATCACGAAAATGCAGGGCCCCGTCGGTTCGGGCTTCGTAGTCACTAGGAAGCCTCCAAATTCGGGGACATCATAATTTCTTCATTCGAACTTCGTTTCTGATGTTCTCTGGACTCTATGGAAAGCCCTTTGGAGTCTAGAATCCATCCATATATAGCTTGGATGATATTGGAACCCATATTAGGTCCAAAAAATCATGAAAAATAGTAGGCTATAAGCCGGTTCGGGTCGTAGTCACCTGCTATGGGAAGCCTCCAACTCGGGATGGTCATAATTTTTCTGGCTCCAAATCAAGCTTTATGTTCTCGACTCATGGAAATCCCTTTGAGTTCAGAACGATCCATATATATCTGGATGAGGCTGGAACTCATATTAGGTCCAGAAATCACAAAACAGGTCCCTACCGGTTCCTCGGGCCAGAGTCACCGTTTCATGAGCTTCCAATCCCTGGACTACTATAATTTCTTCGTCCGAACTCCGCTGGATGTTCTCGACTCTATGTAAAACCTTTTGAATCTAGAATTCATCCATATAGCTCGATGAAATTGAATGATAGTAAATAACTCATAAGTATATGGTAACCATAGTTATTCATACATATAATGAGATAAAAACACATATGAATAAATGATTGTAAATATCAGATACGACATTTGGACGACTATAATTATTCAGAATATGAGATATGTACTAAACATAAAATACACATAGATTGTTTGCTGTAACTCCGTAGAGGGATAAATGGGAATGCTTATTAGGGAAAACAAGTTTGGAGCATAATGTACTACCGTCCCGCTTTTGGTCATTACATAACTTCAAAGCCTTATTGTGGTTTTTATTTATTGTTTTGATAATGATTATTCGCTTCGAGCTCTTATGTAATTACTGTTGTGATAAAGGAGTACAAAGGTTTTCTGCCTCTATAGTTTCTTTATCTAATTTCTAAGGTTTATGCAGTATGAAACATAAAACAAATGACTTTGAATATGACATACGAAATGGCGCGAACGCGATAAGAAATGTAACATGATATGATAAGTAAATATGAGATTTGTATAAGCATGTTTAAATGATATGATATGTTAGATGTATATGCATATGTATAGAAGTGTGATGATTCGTGTTAGTGGTCGTCCACGAGTTTATTTCCTCTAAGCTTAAAGCTTAGCAAGGGTTTTCATCCGTGTAGGTACAGAAGCAGAGGCAAGAAGGCCGGACAACCTTCATCAGTCTCCAAGGTCAACACATAGTTAGATGCCCACCGGAAGACTTTTTAGTCTATTTTGTATATGTAATATTCTTTTGTTGTTTGAACAACAAAGCTTTTTTGTATAAGTCGAACACTCCCATTTGTGGATCTTGAATATATTTGAAATTCATTACCACGTAATATATCTCAAGATACATGCTTATTAGTATATGAACATGTTATAGTGTACAGTAAATTAATAAAGGACACTCCTCGCCCTATATCGCACGTGGGTGGCGGGTTAGGTGGCACATCCTCCTTCTCTTCTCTCTCTCTCACGGCCATGTCTACATGTTCTTTCCTTCATGTGCCATGTGTGTCACTTTCAGAAGCCATGTGTCATGTGCCATGTGTCACATGGACACATGCTTTAGGTGGCACCTTCCACACCACATGGATCTCATGTCATGTGTCCTTCTCCCATGGTGCCATGTGGCACCAACCTTCACGTGTCACTCTCGACACTCTACTACCAAAACGTGGAAATTCCCACCATCCCTGGTTCAACCGAAATTCGACTGCACCAGATTTCGCAAGATGAATTCAACGGTGAAGTCCGTTTCATCATCCGAGATCTAGAAAATTTTTAGATTTTCCACTTGTACTATAGTGACAAATTACCATTTTACCCTTTTTTTTAGAAAATTTGAATTTTTCTCGGGTTTTACAGAACTTGACTCCAAAGAGTGAGAGGAAATGTAGCAATCCAACAACGAAGGATCCAACGACGCAAGCAAGATCATCTCCCCAGATTCAAGTAGTATCATAGCCAAGATGACCATGCCATTTGACAAGGAAACGACGAAAACCTTCATCTCTAGACGTCACAAACACATCATCAAAGATAATTTCCACCATTTCCTTAGAATACTGTGGAAGAAGCAGATAAGGCACTCTTGCAGCTTCACCTACAGATACACTAGAAGGCAAAGTAGAAGAACTGCAAGTGCCCTCGAGCAAAGTAGGAAAATTCTTTATACTTGAAAACAAGGCCAATATCCATGTCATTAGGCAAGTCAAGAAGATATGCATTAGATCCCGCCACGAATGATAGAATAAGGGGCCTGGCTTTCAGATAAAGTTTTTGAAAACGCGACTCTTTCAGGTGAATGAAAAACCATGATAAATACCAACATTAAATTCTTAGATCACGATGCACATCGCCAGCCATGATACTCTGCATTGCTTGAGAAATATTCCTAATCTCAAAGATATAAGTCGCGGATGTGTTTTGCAAAGTTTTCATGTGTTCGCATACATGCATGTGAGGTCAGAAGGAACAAGACTGAATGGTGGAGGAGTAGCCATTAACAATTTGAGAAGGAGGCTCAGCTTGAACTGCTAACAACATAATTGTTATAAGCAAACTTAGTTTTTGACAAAATTAAATCTCAAACACCTTATTTTACCCCAACCAAGAACCTAAGCATATCACCCAAACTAAGATTAACAACCCCGCTTTTCCCATCGCCTGAGGATAAAAGGTAGAAAATTTTGGAGTAAGTACAAATAATTTCCAAAATAGCCGATAAAATTTTACATCCCTATCGATACAATGGTGGAAAAAGCTTAACTATGTAGTTTAACAACTTCTAAAAATAATTTAGCAACATGTGAAGATCATTGGTTTTGCACAAAAATAAAATGCACATCTAGAAACACGTCAACAACAACCAAAATAATCATGTCCTCTAGCGCCCTAGGCAATCCAAGAACAAAGTCCATACTAACATCCTTCCTTCGAGGTTCATGAGAAACGTATACTATATTATAAGCCGCTTGTTTTGTTTCTTTAGCCTTTTAGCCAACCTATTTACGTTCTCGCATTGTGCAACTATCCTAGCAAAATCCTTTTTCAGAGAAGGCCAATAAAATTTATCTTCAACCAATGCATAGTTTTGTCCCTCCCAAAATGTCCAGCTAAACGACCTGCATGCATCTCCCAAATTAATAATTCTCTAAATGATGTCGAGGTATGCACAATTTAGTCACTTTAAACAAATAATCATTTTTAACAAGAAAGTCAACATACTCATGACGGTTACCATTACTAACCTCATCATAAATAATACCAAAGTCAGGACATGCATAATACTCATCTTTTAATCTATCAAACCCAATGACATGAGCACTCATATGATGAAGTGTAATAGTTAATCGACTAAGTGACATACTTTTGTTTTCAATACCAATATAGAATGATTAATCACAAAGAATATTCATTCAAAATTCAACCCACTTAGCATATCGAGCCGCTCAATTTCTTTGTGAGTTTAAATATCTTAAAGCTTGGTGGTTTGAAAACAAAATTCAAGAGGGCAACAAATAAAACCTCCAAAATGAAGACTCCCACTATAAAGAAAACTCTTTATCATATGTAGAATATTGTCTTTAACGTCATTGAGTTTTTCATTAACAAAGATATGTGGTAACCTTTCCTCGACTCAAGACACCACCAATACCTACACCGATGCATCACAAGCAACTCAAAAACTTTCGTAAAATCAAGATATCTCAAAATAGTGCCTTAGTCATCTTTGACCTGATTTCTCTCGAACACATGATACAGCGTATCTATACCATTGAAACTCTTCATTTTTTAATCATTCGTGATAGAGCTATAATAAAAGCAACTTTATATAAATCTCCCTTATAAAAGAAGCAAACTGAAAATCCATTAGTTCCAATGATAGATTTTGTCTGAAAATTCAATAACCTAACCTTTTCAGATCACCTAAATGTCATACTGGGACACAATAAAAAGCCTAAGAAAGCACAATTGGTTGTACAAAAGAACACTTCTTAAGGTTAACATAAAGTTTGGCCTCTCAAGAGTGAGAAAACCTATCGGTTGTTCTAAATGTTCTCGAGGCGAGCATCAATATGTCATCAAAGTGTAATTCACCATAAATTCTAATACCAATGAAAGGTCACAGGACATGGGTCATAACTCATGAAAGTACTAGAAGTATTAGACAAACCAAAAAATGCATGACTAACCACTCAAACAAACCATCTCAGGTTTTCAATGCAGCTTTCCACTCATATCTTGGCCTAACACGAATTTGATGATAACCACTACACAAATCTATCTTAGAGAACCAACTAGAACCAACTAATAGATCCAACATATCCTCAAGGCAAGGGATAGGAAATCTATATTTGATTGTGATCTTATTGATGGCTCTACTATCTACACACATTCTCCAAGATCCATCTTTCTTAGGTGTTAACAAAGTTGGCATCACACAAGGACTAAGGTTATGCCTAACAAATCCTCTCTCTAAAAGTCATTCTACTTGCCTATTCAAGTCCTCTCTCTCTTTAAGATTCATCCTATAATATGGAAAGTTAGGCAGTTAAGAACCTGGAACTAAATCTATAGCATGTTGGATGTCTCTTAAAGGTGGTAGTTCACTAGGCAACTCATCAAGCGCCATATCAACAAAATCATCTAGTAAATTCTTCACTTCCAAAGGAACATCGACAATTGAAGAATCGAATGAAACTTCTTTTGTCACTAATGCTAAGCACATACCAATCTCAATTCCCTTTCTCTCAAACTTCTTACATTTTAAAATATGCAAATTGCTCAGAAGTTTAGAGATGTCAATGCTTACCATTGCAACCTTCGTGATTAGCAGTGTCTCAAAATAATGTTCTACCCCTATCCTTAAATGAATAAATGTTATCTTTTACCAAAATTGGTAACATTAAGATCATAAAAGCCAAGGGCTACCTAAAAGAACTACGGGCAACATCCATAGGTAGCACATCACAATAGATTTCATCCTTATAATCCCCTATTTGAATAGACACTAGACACCTTTGAGCATGGATGAAAATATCGCGATATATTGACTATATATTGTCACTATATCGTGTATCAGTGTCAATCGATACGATATATAGCATCGATAATAGGTTGATAGAAATATCAACAAAAATCTAAATGTCAAGATATATCTGGGCTTGAGGCAATATATCACTGAGCAATTTTTATTTTTACTCGATATTTATTGAAAATTTTCAACAAAAAAAAAAATATTTGAGGTGGGTATCTCGTTATGGAGCAAAGACATAGGAGATGAAGATATGTGAGAGAGAAAATGAAAAATCTTTCCTTAATAATTAATATCACTTATTGTATGTCTTCCTTAATAATCACTATCATTAATTATTTGTAGAAAAAAAGAGAAGATCAAGAGACGGTTGGAATTATTATGTATTCCTTAATAATTACTGTCATTAATTATTTACAATAAAAAGGAGAAGATCAAGAGACGGTTGAAATTATTATGTCTTCCTTAATAATTACTATCATTAATTATTGCAAAAAAATGGAAAAGACCGTAGGAAAGAAAATGAAGGGTCTTCCTTATTGATTAATATTAAAATTTAGATTGAAAATTTTTAAATTAAAAAAATGATTATGTACCTTAAATACAACAATTTTTAAAAAATTACTTATTAAATGAAATATTTTGAAATTATTTATAGTATTTTTTTAGAATATTATAAAATATAAATAGAATGAGAAAATTAGTCATAGTATATAAATGTTTAACTAATTATTTTGTATAAATCATAGAAAATAATTTAATGCTTTTTTCAAATCTAATTGATATTAATACTTCATATACTTCAAACTAATTTGATAAATAAATTGAATATATCTTTAAATTTTGAATAATTTATAAAATAACGATATATCTACATGATATCCCATATATCCGTAAAATCCAGCACTGGAGCACTGGCCAAAATCGATATTTTCATCCTTGCCTTTGAGTGACATGCAAAGTATGGTCATTCACCCATGCTACTCTAAAAGGATTTGGATGTGGTTCTACTTTCAGGTTTAAATAATTTGGGTCAAAAGATCCTTAAACCATATCTCACTAATTCACTTCCATCAATCACTAACTTACATTTCTTATCTCCACTATGTATGACTGTGTGAAAAATACTAGTACGCTTCCAATTATCATTATCTACAATTGTGGATAGCACACATCTAACCACACCAACACATGCTTCATCATCACAATCTTCATGAAGATCATCTTCATCACCAAAATAACCTAAAGGATTAACAATTTGGTCTTCCTAATCCTCCAAACTACTTTGTTCAACATCTAATGCCAATGAACATTAGGGACAACGAGACGCAATATGACCCTCCTCAGATGACAATTCTAGATGTACAATCGGCGAATTCCTAGCTTGGACTCAATAGAGAAGCTAACATGAAGAGAGTTACGCAAACTAGACTCTTAGCCTATAATGTTACTGACCTAGTATTATCGTTTGATGACAATGGACTGTGTGACCTGACCAACTGCGGTGTGCAAAAAAGAGGAGGGTTTGAACTTCTCGACTTCTGAGGCTTTTTAATATGCATCATCTACAATGTGTAGAGGATGCAATTTAACCATCCTTTGAATGTCGAACCTGAGACCATTAACAAAACGAGTGCAGACAACAAATTAATCTTCAGCATGGAACTCACTACACCTAAGCCTAGCTTCCTCAAATTTAGCAGAATATTCAACTACACTGAGAGTCATTTGTTTTAGATTAATCATGGAAGAATATGCCTTCTCTTGCAATTTCTATTTTCATAATCCATTGGGTGATGGGTGGTTCACCTCGGACGAATCATGTCTCTCGCAACATATTCCGCCAATATTAGCCGAATCTGGTTAATTTCATTTAGCAAACCAAATCCGTCACTCATCAATCATTTGCACTAATCAAAATTTTCCTCAATAGCAACTAACCAATCAAAGAAATCATTAGGATCCATTTTACTATCAAATTCAGAAGCACTAACCTTGACTTTTTTTGTGATGTCCCTTTGAGGTTGTCTAACCTGTCTATCTTTATCTCTACCCTAATTACCATTAATCCTAGGCTAGTATCGCTGAGGAGCGACATATTCTCTCACCCAATTTGGTGGGTAATTTTTGCTTGGTGGTTGGTAATCTAATGGAAGTTGAGACTAGAGTTCGAACCTCATCACATGGTGCTTTGAACTCGGTCTCACACAGTGTAACTCGTGTGAGGTTGAGAAATTGAATTACTACCCAAGTTCATTTTACCCAGATTGTCATGCAAATCACATTTGCAGAATTCATCAGACAGGAACCTCCGTAAGGATTCAACCCTAGTGTGTGTGCTAATTCAACGTGTTTTCTAACAATTTCATCAACAATTTCACCTATCTCATATTTACCCAAATATTTTAAAAGCAAATCAATTTTTCAATTTATTGCATGAGTTTGTTGTTTGAAGCCAGATTGATGTTGAGTCAATTGACCACACATTGAATTTAAATTACTTGTCGATGCAACACCAATCAAATTCAGGCTTATTTGCACCATGATGACGTAATATAGACTAGACTATCATTTGTGACCTCGAGATAAAGTCAGAAATCTTAAGTTAAAAATTATTAAGTCTCTTACTGATCTTTTCAGGTTAAAAAGAAGAAGAAGTCAACAAGATCACTTTTTATAATTACACGCCGAGATGGGGAATCTAAAATTTTACTAAGTAAGGAAATTTATAAACTATATGCTAATGCAACAAATAAATCCAAAAAATGTAATGCGGTTATATATCACAGATTGCACGAGTCATGAAAGAATAACTAAAAAAACAAAAGGATTTTTTTTTTTTAATACTCTTTATGCTCTATCAAAGAAACTAGAACCTAAAACAACCAAACAAATACTTAAATATCACGAATATTAACTGAGTTTATGGTAAAAATGCACTGGCCAGTTAACCTTTAGATGCCTACAATTTAACGTGGTCAGTAAGGGAATCAAATAAAGTGTGCACTTTAATGAGGACAATTTGATTGTATTCCTAAATAAGACAAATGAGAAGTCCTCACAACTTTGAAGGACCAAAACAACAATTTGGCAAAACTTGATGCAATTTTGAAGACCAACAGATCGGGTTCCACTACAAAGATTGGCCCAACAGCAAAGATAGGTCCAACAACAAAGATAAGTCTAACAACAAACCAAATGAAGGGGTCCAAGAAGAACGTACCCAATAATCCAAGCAATCAAAAAGTTCTTGTAAGGTGTACAATGAACGCAGACACCGTGATCGGGCGAAAAGGTAGACAACAATGGTGTAACAAAAGATAATAAGTCGCAGCTGAGAAACAACAAAGGTAAAGTGACATCTACGTCCAAGTAACCGACGAGGAGGTTGGAGTGGCGAGTTCACTGGCTCCCGAAATCGATCCATTGGGTCTCTCTCCGAAGAAGATTGGAGAAGACATCTCTAAAGAGACAGCTAAGGACTGGAAGGGTCTTTGAGTCACCGTGAAGCTTACAGTCCAGAATCGGCATGCCAAGGTCTTGGTCATCCTCTCCGCCGCCGCTCTAGTCATAAAAGCCCTCAAAGAGCCCAAGCGCAACCGCAAGAAGACCAAGAATATCAAGTAATATGAATCTTCTTCGATTTATGTGATCAAGATCGTGAAGATCATGCAGTCGAGATCGATGGTGAAGGATTTGAAGGAGACTGCTTATCATGTCGCATTAGCGAGATTCTAGCACGGTGTCCTTAGGATGTACGTGACGGAAGGATCCCAAGGATTTGCAAATTACCGATGGAGATGTTGAGATACCTCAAGACTGAGATCCAACACTCGAGTGAGATTTTTATTTTCTGAATATTTAATTTTGGATATTTGTGGATTTTGAGATCTCGGCTGGCGAATTTTTGCTGCGTACCGACGCTTATTCGTTAAAAACGTAGATCAAGTCTTGATCATGGATCGAAGTTATACTCTGATACCAAATTGATATAGTTCAGCTACAAAAAATAATAAAATTAAAGGAAAGCGAACAAGAATATGTGTTAGGTTTAGCCTTTGAACATGTCTCAAAGGAAAGCAACCACACTCTATTAACTCATTTCCTACCTTGATCCTTACAAAAGAAAATCAAGAAGCTTAGGTACCCAAATCTTTTTTGATCCTTGGTGGTTAGTAACCTTAGATTTTTCAACCTAAGTCTTCTTTGATTTAGAGATCAGCCTTTTCGATCCATTTCTAGAGTGACAAGCACTACTAATGTCCCTCCTCTATATCACACAAAAATTTCAAACTCAGGATTCTTTAACAAAGGAGTTTTTAAAATATTTTTCAATCTTTAAAGATTTATATCCTAGCCCTTTGATCAGTAAAAAAACACACTGGGCTAGCTAAGATCATGTCAAAAGCCTTTGATCATAAGAGTACTTTGGCACAAGAGACTAAACTGATTCATTCTTTTAAGTAGCTCCTCATTTTCCTTCCTCAAGAGAAATTCTGCTTTAACTTTTAAAAAATTTCTTTATTTCATCAAGTTCTTTGAAGCTCAAAACCTTCTTCTTAAGTAAGGTATTCTTTTTTCATCAAGCCAGATAGCTTTAAGCAATTCATCATATTCAAACATAAATTATAG